>OX376212.1:9563573-9857621 GCA_947363905.1 Lithophane semibrunnea | reverse complement strand
CCGTATACAGCAGATTTATTTCCTTCTTTCTTTCTTTCTCTTTCTCTTTCCTAAATTACCAGCAAATAAATGATTTATTCCTTTCTTTCTTTTTCTCTTTCTCTTTCTCTTTCCCTTTCTCTTTCTCTTTCTCTTTCTCTTTCTCTTTCTCTTTGTCTTTCTCTTTCTCTTTCTCTTTCTCCTTCTCATTCTTTTTCTCTTTCTCTTTCTCTTTCTCTCTCTCTTTTTCTTTCTCTTTCTCTTTTTCTTTCTCGATCTCTTTCTCTTTCTCTTTTTCTTTCTCTTACACTTTCTCTTTCTCTTTCTCTTTCTCTTCCTTTCTTTCTTAATCTTTCTTTCTCTTCAAACATGTAATCCAGACATGTAATATAATACATGGAACTTAAAACATAACTAGCGAAATGTGGGTGTACTATAGGTACATCTCTGCCTCACCCTTCGGGGAATTAACGCGTGATGTTTTGTTGATAAATATGTTTGATGAATGACTTATTATAAACAGAGTAAAATCACGTATACAGCAGATTTATTTCCTTCTTTTTATCTTTCTCTTTCATTCTCTCTCTTTCTTTCTCTTACATTCTCTTTCTTTCTATTTCTTTCTCTTTCTTTCTCTGTCTACATTACCAGCAAAAATATGATGTATTTCTTTCTTTCTGTTTCCGTTTCTCGTTCTCTTTCTCTTTCTCTTTCTCTTGCTCTTTCTCTTTCTCTTTCTCTTTCATTTTCTGTCTATCTCTCTCTCTTTCTTTCTTTCTCTTTCTTTTTTCTTTCTTTCTCTTTCTTTCTCTTTCTTCAATTGGGTTTTTTCATCTGAAATTTCTCAGTGGTAGCCCGGAGTCTGGATTTATAGCCAGTCAAACAGGTAATCCAGACATGTAATTATAATACATGGAACTTAAAACATAACTGGCAAAATGTTGGTGTACTATAGGTATATCTCTGTCTCACCATTCGGGGAATAAACGCGTGATGTTTTGTTGATAAATGTTTGATGAATGACTTATTAAAAACAGAGTAAAATCACGTATAAAGCAGATTTATTTCCTTCTTTCTTTCTTTCTATTTCTCTTTCTCTTTGTCGTTCTCCTTCTCCTTCTCCTTCTCCTTCTCCTTCTCCTTCTCCTTCTCCTTCTCCTTCTCCTTCTCTTTCTCTTTCTCTTTTTCTTTCTTAATCTTTCTTTCTCTTTAAACAGGTAATCCAGGCGTAATATAACACATGGAACTTAAAACATAACTGGCGAAATGTGGGTGTACTATAGGTACGTCTCTGTCTCACCCTTCGGGGAATTAACGCGTGATGTTTTGTTGATAAACATGTTTGATGAATGACTTATTAAAAACATAGAGTAAAATCACGTATACAGCAGATTTATTTCCTTCTTTCTTTCTTTCTCTTTCTTTCTCTTTCTTTCTCTTTCCTACATATCCAGCAAATAAATGATTTATTTATTTCTTTCTTTCTAACTCTTTCTCTTTCCTTATCCCTTTCTCTTTCTCTTTCTTTCTCTTCAAACAGGTAATCCAGACATGTAATATAAAACATGGAACTTAAAACATAACTGGCGAAATGTGGGTGTACTATAGGTACATCTCTGTCTCACCTTTCGGGGAATAAATGCGTGATGTTTTGTTGATAAATATGTTTGATGAATGACTTATTAAAAACATAGAGTAAAATTACGTATACAGCAGATTTATTTCCTTCTTTCTTTTTTTCTCTTTCTCTTTCTTTCTCTCCCTTTCTTTCTCTTTCCTTCTCTTTCTTTCTATTTCTTTTTCTTTCTTTCTCTTTCTTCAATTGGGTTTTTCCATCCGAAATTTCTCAGTGGTAGCCCGGAGTTTGGATTTATGGCCGGTCAAACAGGTACCTAATCCAACTTAAGGGCCATAGTTTCCTGACTGACCTTGCGCATGTGGGCGGAGCTTAAGGGGCCACCGAATGATGCTCTCAACTACAATTTGGAGTTCGTGCAAACTTCGTTCGGTGCGCCGCCGTGTATGTGTGCTTGGTGAGATAAGAGATAAGTAGATATTATTATTTGCCATTCATTCTTATCGAGTCGTTCAATCGGCTTTTATATTTATTATTAATAATTAGGTATGTTCATTATTTGCTATATTTTTGTTGACTAATTTGGGGAATCGTTATTGAATGTATAGACCAGTAATGCGTTTTTTGGAAATTTCTTTACCATGTCAATATCTCAAGATATTAGATTACTATCTGCGCCCTTCGATTTCACCCGCGTAAGTCTCGATTCCGTAAGAATATCGTGATAAAAAGTATCCTATGTCCTATTCCAAGTAATGGTCTACCCATGTGCTAAATTTCATCTAAATCGAAAAGAGTAACAAACAAATAAATAAACAAACAAACTCACTTTCGAATAGTTTAGAATTTATAATATTACTAGCTGCCCGCTCCGGCTTCGCACGGGTAGCACTAAGTACCTGCCTACCCTACCTACCTACCCTACCTACCTACCCTACCTACCTACCTATTCTACCTACCACTTAGGGGTATGAAAAATAGATTACGACCGATTCTTAGACCCACCGAATATACATATAAAATTTCATAACAATCGGTCAAGCCGTTTCGGAGGAGTATGGCAACTAACACTGTGACACGAGTTTTTATATATCTACTAGCTGCGCCCCGCGGTTTCACCCGCGTAAGTCTCGATCCCGTGGGAATATCGGGATAAAAACTATTCTATGTGTTTATCCAGGTGGATTATAAACTATCAGTTTGCCTTTCATCCAAATCCATTCAGCCGTTTTTGCGTGATTGACTTACAAACACACAAACTTGCACATTTATAATATTAGTAGGATTAGTGATATTATGTATATATATACATATCACTAATCCTACTAATATTATAAATGTATATACTAGCATCCGCCCGCGGCGTCACCCGCGTGATAAAAAGTAGCCTATGTCCTTCCCCAGGATGCCATCTATCTCCATACCTTTAGACGAAATCCGTTCAGTAGTTTAGGCGTGAAAAGGTAACATACAGATAGGCAGACAGAGTTGCTTTCGAATTTATATTAGTATAACCTCCGCCCGCGGCTCCGCCCGCGTGGTATGTCGATAAAAAGTAACCTATGTCCTTCCCCGGGCGGCCATCTATCTCCTTGGCAAATTTTATCGTAATCCGTTCAGTGGTTTGGGCGCGAAAAGGTAACATACAGACAGACAGAGTTACTTTCGAGTTTATAATATTATAGTATGGATATAAAGTTAGGATCTCGAGATCTACGCCTCGTAGAGAAAATCTAGTAAGTAGATAGGTACTTACTTCATTCAAATAAGGTACCTACCTAGTACCTATGCATCGTTATCGAGAGTGGCCTTGGAAATCGACACACGAACGGGCGGTGCTAAAGTTGACCACCCACGGCGCGTAATTATAAACTAATAGGATTAGGATATATTTATTATTACTGTCTTTATTTAAAGCCTGTACAAGTTTATTTATTTTCTTTAGGGTGGGTGGCCTCAACTTTAAAAAACTAAGGCTTTTCTTTGTTATTTCAGTAAGTAGGTACTTACTTATTTCTTTTACCTACTAAACTTTAAATATTGTGATTAGGAAATACTGAATACAAGTCAAATAATAAAAGTGTACATTAGCAAAGTATTAGTAAAAGACAAAACTTTTGTTTAGGTTCTTACTTCAGAGATAATGATAATTCATAATTTAAAAATATAAGTCGAATCGTGATGAAGACGTGTAGGATTAATTATCGACTGAACAAATTATTTACAAAAAATACAATTATCAGAATACATAATGTAGTCTCAAAGATCCACACAAAACACGCAGATTTATAGGATTTGGCTTGTTACCTTATGTTATCTGCAGTACTATTACATAAGATGATAATCCACCGTAATCAAACGGCAAGAAGTTTTATTATACCTACGTGTGTGCGTAGAGACACAGGTGCACTCCTATTCCCTTACTTTCGACATCATTTTATGCGTAAACAAACATGCAAAAAAGTCCAACAGTTAAATAATGACTTGTTTTACAACAATTAGACTGACTTATTTTACAACAACTCTCACAAATCTATAACAGCCGGTCAGTCAAGTCCATCGGCGCACTGCCTATAACTATTGATACATACGATGCGACGAGGGAGGAGTGTTGTGGTCACGCGAACGAATTATCGTTCTACCTGCGAGCCGGGTGCTTGGCACTAAAAGTGTATAAACTTCAACGACTTTGAACTTTTTATGTTATTTTTATCAATGTAATGTATGTATACTATGTAATAGGAATTTCACAAAAAAGTTCGATCAAAAACCGTACCGAGGCCGAGGCCATAAAGCCGCACTTGTCCAAACAAATCACCCTACCCCGGGTACGCTGGAGAAACATCACTGTCAAGTATTGAGTAGTGTTCTTGATATAATTATGCCGCGCGGCGGTGGCGCACCGTCCGTCGCCGCGCCGCTGCCGGTAGCTTGCACTTTTGCAAGCAGCCGGCGATCAAGTGGAATGGCGCGGCGGCGGGTGGCGCGGTCGCGGCGTGGCTGTGGTGCCGTGTGAACAGTTTAGAGGCGCGGCGTCGTGTGGACGGGCACTGGCGGTGACGATGACGCGAGTTCCATGATTTTTGTTCACCCAAAAAGTGCTCAACGCGCCTAAAGAAGTTTTCACTTCAAAAATGTCTTTATTTTCTTAGGCTGAGTTTATAAGTAAACAATTAGTAGCTAAAGAGGTACCTATAACGTTATAATAGGTACCTATATCATTGGGTAATAATACTTACTGTGAGATAAGTAAGTACATCCCAAATCCCAACGTTCGGAGTCCATGTCTTCAACCAAATCAAAATCGTAAGAAATATTCCAAGTCCGTAAACAAAACAAAACTTCACTGATAAGATAACAAAAACACCCCGAAAGAATCCCACACAAACCCCGCGTGTAGTAGAGGCACGTTACGCTAATGTACCTGTCGGAGCGATACAGACAGCTACCACGACCACGCACACATTGACACGCATGAAGCGAATAGAATTCTATTGAATTTTTATGAGAAATTTGGATGTGTTCCGTAATACCAAAAATGATTAATGAAAACTTAATTTTTTTCCAATTCTTTTTCAACAATTTGTAACTTGATAATATAGGCTGTGCTTCTGCTGAAACAATATTACAAATATTGTTGTTTATAATACAGAAAAAACAGTATGAAAAGATGTCATTTACGCTGTAAAAATGTTCGAAATTCAATTCGCTATAACTTTACTTTAGGTAGGTTTTTTGAAAAAAAAAGGATTTAGAAGCCTAGATAAATACTGTCTCAATCCGAATAACAACACAATATGGTGGAAATATGCTCAAATTGCAAATGATTTTGGTATTACGTTTGTATGGAGAATTCATCGGTCACCGTGTTCTTAAGTCTCTACTCTAGACACGCGCGGTGGCGCGCTACACTAAAATGTTGATCAAAGAATATGCAGGGGCGCAGACATGCGCACGTAGGTCGCCATTTTTGCCTACGATTCTTGTGCCTCATTAATGGTAGATGCAAGGCTGATATTTGTATAGAACGAAACTTATGTTTGTGCGTCAACGTATATTTTATGTTTTGAATAGGACATTATTTTTAGCATATATGTGGAAGAAAACTTTTTACAAAAAAAAAAAACAACCGACTTCACAAAAAACAATAAAAAAGTGACGAATAACTTCCTTTCTCTTTCTTTCTCTTTCCTACATTACCAGCAAATAAATGATTAATTTCTTTCTTTCTCTTTCTCTTTCTCTTTCTCTTTCTCTTTCTTTCTCTTTCTCTTTCTCTTTCTCTTTCTCTTTCTCTTTCTCTTTCTCTTTCTCTTTTTCTTTCTCTTTCTCTGTCTCTTTCTCTTTCTCTTTCTCTTTCTCTCTCGTTCTTTCTCTTTCTTTTTCTTTCTTCAATTGGGTTTTTCCATCTGAAATTTCTCAGTGGTAGTCCGGAGTCTGGATCAAACAGGTAATCCAGACATGTAATATAATACATGGAACTTAAAACATAACTGGCGAAATGTGGGTGTACTATAGGTACATCTCTGTCTCACCCTTCGGGGAATAAACGCGTGATGTTTTGTTGATAAATATGTTTGATGAATGACTTATTAAAAACAGAGTAAAATCACGTATACAGCAGATTTATTTCCTTCTTTCTTTCTTTCTTTCTCTTTCTCTTTCTTTCTCTCTCTTTCTTTCTCTTTCCTTCTATCTCTTTCTCTTTCTTTCTCTTTCTTCAATTGGGTTTTTCCATCTGAAATTTCTCAGTGGTAGCCCGGAGTCTGGATTTATGGTCGGTCAAACAGGTAATCCAACTTAAGGGCCATAGTTTCCTGACTGACCTTGCGCATGTGGGCGGAGCTTAAGTCCCTACTCTAGACACGCGCGGTGGCGCGCTACACTAAAATGTTGATCAAAGAATATTCAGGGGCGCAGACATGCGCACGTAGGTCGCCATTTTTGCCTACGATTCTTGTGCCTCATTAATGGTAGATGCAAGGCTGATATTTGTAGAGATCGATACTTATGTTTGTGCGTATACGTATATTTTATGTTTTGAATAGGACATCATTTTAAGCATATATGTGGAAGAAAACTTTTTACAAAAAAAAAAAAGAACTGACTTCACAAAAAACAATAAAAAAGTGAAAAATAACTTTAGTTTCGGAAGTCGGTGTCTTTGCTGGTTTATTTTCATAATTGACGGATTAATCGCGTAACATACATACCAAAAAAAAAACATACAGTCGAATTGAGAACCTCCTCCTTTTTGAAGAAGTCGGTTAAAAATATATTTACAATGCATGTGCTCGAAAATAGCGTTTTCCAGGCAGCCAAATTGTGCGGAAAGAGCCACTTTTTCGCAATGGTACTTTTTACTTTTCAGTTTTTAGGGTTCCGTAGTCAACAAGGAACCCTTATAGTTTCGCCATATCGGTCCGTCTGTCTCTCCGCGGCTTAGCTCAGAGACTCTTAGTACTGGAAAGCTGTAATTTGGTATGGGTATACAAATAAATCACGCCGACAAAATGGTAAACCAAAATGAAAAAAAAAATTGTTTATGGTGTCTATGCCGATAGTGACATTAAAATGTAAATCCGGGATGGCGGCTGGGAAAATTTTGTTTTGTTTTAAATCGTACGTGAGAAGGAACTTCGTTCCTGACGGGGGTCCCCCGACCGCACACGTTGATGTTATTACACCTACTTTCGACATAATGTGATCTAGATTTTCTAGAACAATTCGTAATTATTTAACTTCAAAAATGAAAGAATGAATAAACAATCGCTCACCAGATGATTACAATAGTACATTACTATTACTGTCGCA
The DNA here is from genome assembly GCA_947363905.1 of Lithophane semibrunnea. Classification (NCBI taxonomy): domain Eukaryota; kingdom Metazoa; phylum Arthropoda; class Insecta; order Lepidoptera; family Noctuidae; genus Lithophane; species Lithophane semibrunnea. The sequence goes on along the minus strand of OX376212.1, from coordinate 9,850,252 downwards.
GCCTGCAACTGACGCATTGATGGACGATCGTGAAAATGTGGACCGAGGCACTCATAAGTGAGTTCATCAATGCTTGGTTGCGGCCAAGACTTAAATAGTACTTTTCTCAAATATGCGCAGAAATTCAAACAGAGTAAATTATACATTCCAGAATCAATGTCGGACCATGATAATTTTTCACGCGCCAATATGTTCACTTGTTTATTCTTTTAGGGAAGGTGCGTATTTACGCGACCAGGTTTTTTATACCAGGTTTTTACTTGTAAGTAGGTACTTACGCCGACCAAGTGCCGACCCGAAATACTCGCAAGACTTCAAAGTATTTTGCTCCGTCGACTCTCGACGCGATTCTGCTCCTTATTTATATGAAGTTACGGATCAATGTTCTGTGCAAGTATTTTTACTTTAAAGGTTTGGAAGTTTTTTTTTTTTGTAGACGCAATTCTGCTCCTTATTTATATTACGTTACGAATCAATGTTCTATGCAAGTATTCTTTCTTCCGTACATTACTGTCGCGGCCTGCAACTGGGCTATTGATGGACGATCGTGAAAATGTGGGCCGAGGCAAAACCGAGGCACACATACGTGAGTCCATCAATGCCTGGTTGCGGCCAAGTCTTGTATAGAACTTTTCTCAATCTCACAATGCGCGGAATTTCAAACTAAGTAAATTAATTATAATTTCCAGAATTAATGACGAACAAGGATAATGTTTCACGCGCCAATATGTTCATTTGTTTCTTATTTATTTTAAACGGGTTATTCCCAAAGTACCCCATTCTTTTGATCTAAAAAGATAAAAATCTCATACATTACTTCCCAAGTTACTCCAAGGAATTTGTATTATTAAAAAATACCTATTATTTTATTCCCATTCTGCTCCATAGGTAGCTTGAATTATTCTCAAAGTACTCCACCGATTATTCGTTATCAATCTTCAAACTGCTCCATAAACAGCTCTATTTGCAAAAAAAATCGAAATTTAAATAAAATCTTTTCTCAAACATGATAAATCAAAATTGCTGTACTGTCCATCGGTCGGTCGGTTGGTCGGTCGCCTACCCTACCTACCTACCTACACTCCCTACCTACCCACCCTACTTACCTACCTATCCTACCTACCTACCCTACCTACCTACCCACCTATCCTACCTACCCTACCTACCCTACTTACCCTACCTACCTACCCTACCTACCTACCCTACTTATCTACCCCTACCTACCCTACCTACCCTAACTACCCTACCTACCCTACCTACCCTACCTACCCTACCTACCCTACCTACCTACCCTACCTACCCTACCTACCCTACCTAACCTAGGTAGGTTAGGGTAAGTAGGGTAGGTACCCTACTTACCCTACTTACCCTACTTATTACCTACCCTACCTACCCTACCTACCTAGTATGGACCATACCATAGTTGGGAAAAGGCTAGGCAGATGATGACCTACATAAAAACCATATAAACAAAAACAGTATGTACGTAGAAACCGCAGCACTAATAAAGCATCCACGCGAACAAGACTCCCTGCAGCGAGCTAGTCTAGACACGCACACTATTGTAATTTGTTCGTGATTATTTGCACTAACATACACAAACGTACGTAGTCGGTCAATAGCCGGCGCGGAGCAGCGAGCGACACAGCCGTCCCGTCTCACTGCTAACGCGCGACTGCCGCGCGCGCCCGCGCAGAGCACCTCTGAACCTGTATCTCTAAGAGGGGTAATTAAAAAAAAAAATTGTTTAATTTACATTTCTGCTCAATACAATCTGTAGTACTTCTAACCATCAATTTTTCAGTATAAAAATATTTCCAAACATCAAAGCCGTTTAGAAGCAGTAGGGAAATATTAGCCAAAAATCGCATTTTGTTAAATATTTTTTAAGGCAAAAGTATTAGTCATACGAAAAAATTGCTCAATACAAAATGTTGTACATGAATCTATGGCAAACATATATTTTTTTCAGATCTTTTAACCAAGCCGTTAATGAGGAGTAGGCTTTTTAAAGTGACCGTGTTACGGTACTAAACGGGACAAAGAGCCTTAATGTGCAAGTTTTAAGTTGTGCATGTCTTTTTGTGATGCTGTTTTATTTGCAAGCTTTAGCACTATTTGAATAAAATTATGTTACTTACTAGTGTTTAAAAATTACTTAGTCTAAGATAGTAACTGATAGCACAAAAACTTTTTTTTTTGTTTTTGGGTTATCATGAAATGACTTCTCCCGCTCTGGGCGGAGTGGGGGGCGTGTCTGACTTTTACTGACTAAAACCCACCCGTGTTCCTTCAGTTGCCTGTTGCCAAGGGTCCCGGTATCCCTTTCGGACTTTCCCGCAACCCTGGATAAGTACCAACCTAACGATCATTTATTTAACACCTCCTGCCAGTATTAGTTCCGGTACAGTTAGCGCGCCCATCCAGAGCTAACAATAGGTACCTAATTGATTAAGTAAATGTCTTGCGTTCTTTAAAAATAAATATAAACTAATCTGCCTAGCCTTTTCCCAAGTATGTTGGGGTCGTCTTCTAGTCTAACCGGATGCAGCTGAATACCAGTATTTTACAAGGAGCGACTACCTATCTGACCTCCACAACCCAGTAACTGGATAATACGGGTCCGTGGCTTAGGCCCCCAGTGGTCGACGCACCTGTGGCCGACGCCCCCGATTCGAATAATTTAATTCAAAGTAATTTTTGATCAAATGTACTGTCAGGCACAAAAATTGTTTTACAAAAATATTAAATGTACTTATATTGATTGTAAGTATATGCATAACATTAAATCGTAATTATATTTATAACATAGAAATGCTTTTATAGTAGAGGTATGTTTTGAAAAATTAAAGTCTTAGTTATTCTCCATTATTTATTTATATATCTCGATAAGAAATCTAGTATTTTTTTTATATAAATCACAGTTTTCATCACCTATAATCAAGAGAATCATTTAACTTAATTATAATAATCAGTCTGTCAGTCAGTTTTATTTGCAAGCTTTAGCACTATTTGAATAAAATTATGTTACTTACTAGTGTTTAAAAATTACTTAGTCTAAGATAGTAACTGATAGCACAAAAACTTTTTTTTTTGTTTTTGGGTTATCATGAAATGACTTCTCCCGCTCTGGGCGGAGTGGGGGGCGTGTCTGACTTTTACTGACTAAAACCCACCCGTGTTCCTTCAGTTGCCTGTTGCCAAGGGTCCCGGTATCCCTTTCGGACTTTCCCGCAACCCTGGATAAGTACCAACCTAACGATCATTTATTTAACACCTCCTGCCAGTATTAGTTCCGGTACAGTTAGCGCGCCCATCCAGAGCTAACAATAGGTACCTAATTGATTAAGTAAATGTCTTGCGTTCTTTAAAAATAAATATAAACTAATCTGCCTAGCCTTTTCCCAAGTATGTTGGGGTCGTCTTCTAGTCTAACCGGATGCAGCTGAATACCAGTATTTTACAAGGAGCGACTACCTATCTGACCTCCACAACCAGTAACTGGATAATACGGGTCCGTGGCTTAGGCCCCCAGTGGTCGACGCACCTGTGGCCGACGCCCCCGATTCGAATAATTTAATTCAAAGTAATTTTTGATCAAATGTACTGTCAGGCACAAAAATTGTTTTACAAAAATATTAAATGTACTTATATTGATTGTAAGTATATGCATAACATTAAATCGTAATTATATTTATAACATAGAAATGCTTTTATAGTAGAGGTATGTTTTGAAAAATTAAAGTCTTAGTTATTCTCCATTATTTATTTATATATCTCGATAAGAAATCTAGTATTTTTTTTATATAAATCACAGTTTTCATCACCTATAATCAAGAGAATCATTTAACTTAATTATAATAATCAGTCTCAAATGTAATATAATAAGATAGTAATTTTAAATAATCAGTCTTAAAAATTACTGCAGAGCAACTAACTTTTTACATAATTAAATATTCTTTTATCTTTGTAACAATAATTATAAAACATATTCAACTGAGAAACAAATGAGAATAATTTTACCTAATTATATCAGTCAGTTTCAATAGCAATAACACAACAAAATAATCAGGCTTAAAAAACAAACGTACTCGTAGAGTAACAAATTTTTTACATGTGAAATGTCATGAAATTTTGCTAGCATAGAAATAATCAACTGTAAAAACTTAAACAAATATAAAAATTAAAACTTAAAAATAGTATACAAGCAAAATCATCTCTTTTCATTATGTAAGTTAAATTATTACTTTTTAGGACGAACTGCCACACATGGGTGGATTTGTTCTAAAAACATGATTGTGCTAATTTTTTTGTTTTCATACTGTTCAAGTAAATTGGCAATCATTTTTTCATTCTTTCTTGTGTTGTTCTTTCTTCTGCTCACAGGAATGTTGTTGTTTTTCAGTCTGAAAGAAAAAAACGAGGTAAATCTATATCTATTCTATATCTATTCTATACATATAATAAATCTGTAGACGAGGCGTTTCTGTACAATGAAAAAAAAAAAAAAAAATTGGTGGGTTGTCCAAGAATAACCAACAGATTCCATTTCTACCATTTTTGGAATTTTTGTCTGTTTGTCTGTTTGTCTGTCTGTCTGTTTGTATGTTCTTTAGTTTGATTGTTCCACTATCACGTAAAAAGTACGAAATCAATATGGTTAACTTTTATACTCAAATATTGTGTGTAACTCGATGTTTCAATTAGTTTTTGTTTCATCGCAATTGCTTCAAAATATCAAAAGATATATGAATTTAAAGTGTTCAAGAAGGAATTTTCATTACGTAATGTACATACACGTAACGACATCTATTGACGCGAAATGATACTTACTTCTTAATTACTAGGTTTGTGAGATCGTGTGTTGTTATATGACCGTCATTTTCTTTGCGCGGAAACTTAACGCGATACATTGTGTATAGAATATAACTCTAAAGTTAGATTAATTAAAATTTTCCAGATGCGTTGTTTATTTATTAGTTTAGTATTAGTGCGATAGGTGGCGCTACCTATCTTTCAAATCTTGATAATCATGAAAGAATAGTGACAAATGTTAATTTCTTAAAAAATATAGGTATTTATTCTTTAATTTTTCACTTTTCTACATAGTTTATTTAGCTTACAGAGTGTTCGAACGTTTTCCCATATATTTTGACGGTATCATTTCGTGCTCGATAGATGGCGTTGTTCGTTTAATGTCATTTTCTGAATCGCGGTGTTAATAGTCTCCGTCGAAGAATGACTTTCGCCCTGATATTCCAAACAGTGTTGCCAACTTAGTGGAATTTCCACTAGTTCTGGTGGTTTAGACTTACCTTTTAGTGGACAAATTTTGGTTTTAGTGGCTAGTGGATTTTTCTAGTGGCTTTGGTTGCTTCAGTTAGTGGTAAGGTACGAAATTCAACCACTAGCACGATTAACATATTTTCGGGAAATAACTCGAACGTTTACGTTATAAGTGTATATTTTTTTATTTATAGGCAGCACTCAGAACTAAGGTGGTTGTTTTCGGGGATCCCCCGAAAATAGTTTGTCAATTTCTTGAATAATTTTGATTATATTATACTTTATTTGTATGATAACTGGGTCAAGTTTGATTTGATTTAAAAATGTTTGTTTTCTATGCATGCACAAAAATATAAATACAACGGACAGTAGGTACAGTACAGTTCGGAGTTCGCGTTGGATGTTTTACTTGTTTTGGTTTATTTTGTAAAACGAATAATTATGCCTAAACCACAGTACACCCAAAAGAAATCATAGAAGAAGCCGATTCTTCCGAAGATGATTGCCTTTAGAAGATATTTTTTTTGTACTTATCAAAAATAAACAATAATTTTATAATAAAAAATACAATAATGTTGTTTTATTTTCAAATAATATTTAGGTATTATCTGTCGTGCATAATATGTTAGTGGATTTTTGGTGGTTTGAGGGATCGCCAAATTTAGTGGTTTTCTGGTGGGTTACTATACTACAATTAGTGGTTTCGTTAAAATAAAGTTGGCAACACTGATTCCAAATAATTTTTAGTGTAGGTATCTTTGTTTTTGACTTCTTTAGTGTCGATAATAATAATAATAAATAAATAATAAATTGTTGGTTGGGTTGTCATTCGTTGAAAGTATTGATCTTAGAGATGGGTTGTAACAGGTGAAACACGATATCTGTGATCACTGTGACTGTGACAAAAAATAACAGATCCAAATATCCGTTATTAAATCACAGCCTGTGATTTTTGATAAATACGTATCTCAATCGAATATCATCTTTATTTCTTTTGATTTAAAGTCGAAAATCGTATCTATCTGTTATAAAATCACAGCCTGTGATTTTTGTACAGACGATAAATACGTATTGACTCAATTGAATATCTTCTTTATTTCTTTTCGTTAAAGTCGAAAATCGTATCCGAAGTTTTAACAGTAACAGTCTTGAGGATCTGTGATTTTAAGTAACAGATATTTTTTATCGTTAGGAGCAATTGCTATCTGCTATTTTATAATATCTGTGATTTCTATCTGTGACGATAAATATGCCTCACTCCTAATTGATCTGATTGGTTTTGATTTGGTATTTTGGTTGGTTTCGTTCATTAGGTTCAAATTAAGAAGTCAAGAAACGAGTCGTTACAGATCGATTCAAACTTAATGGCGGCTCGGAAGTTAGCTTTTAGCTGCGCAGTACCCCACCCCTCACCCCCGCTGTCACATGAAATTGTTACTGCGCAGCGACTCGCCTCATGTTCCGAGCCGCCATTAAGTTTGAATCGAACTGTACTATACTTCGTAATTTGTTCGTATGATTCGTGACCGCCGCTCATTCGATTCCATCGTTGTTGGCGTGTGTAAGGCCTCGGCCTCGAATCTTGCGGGCAGCGGGGCGGATGGCGGCTCGGAAGTTAACTTTTAGCTGCGTAGTACCCCACCCCTCACCCCCGCTGTCACATGAAATTGTTACTGCGCAGCGACTCGCCTCATGTTCCGAGCCGCCATTAAGTTTGAATCGAACTGTACTATACTTCGTAATTTGTTCGTATGATTCGTGACCCCCGCTCATTCGATTCGATCGTTGTTGGCGTGTGTAAGGCCTCGGCCTCGAATCTTGCGGGCAGCGGGGCGGCGGCGGCGGCGGCGCGGGAGCGGGGCGGGCATCAAAGACCCGTTCTCGAAACTAGCGGGCAGATCGCGCGTCACTATAGCCGCGTAGTGTTGTGTTCACGATTTTGTCGTCGAGATATTTGTTTTTATTCGCGAAAGAAATGGCTGAACAATGGCGGCAACATCTTTTTGATTCAAATTTATTCCTAACGCTCAATTTATTGTGGGCAACAACACTGCAATGCAGACGCGCGGGCGGTCACCGCTTGAATGGAGTGCACCGCTCGCTGCCCGCCGCCTCGCCGCTGCCGCGGCGCTGTTTTCGAGAACCGGTCCATTTGATTTTACGCATAAGATCCTGCTGCGCCCGCGCCGCCGCCGCCGCCGCCGCCGCCGCCCCGCTGCCCGCAAGGTTCGAGGCAGAGGCCTTATGGTTGATTTGATTTGTTCGACTATGGGACAGCAATAAATACACAAATATTGGCACGTTTCTGGGGAAAGTCAACAATATACATCGATAAATACGGTTCCCGAAGAAGAAGAAGATGCCACACACTATCCAGTAGAGTTCTTAGAATCCGAGTCTTATAGTCACGATTTCTTAGAGTCACGAATCATACGAACAAATTACGAAGTATAGTACAGTTCGATTCAAACTTAACACACCCGGTCTTTCAGCACACAAAATTTGTTTAAAAGTCGGAGTGCCAATAATTCTTCTCAGAAATTTAAGTCCTCCCAAACTTTGCAACGGCACTCGGCTCATAGTCACCAATCACCAACAAAACGTCATCGAAGCCGAAATCTTAACAGGTTGCGGCGCCACCGCCGGTGATGTTGTTTTTATTCCAAGAATTCCTCTCATTCCCAATAATTTCCCGTTTAGTTTAAAGCGTGTGCAATTCCCCGTCAGCCTGTGTTACGCCATGACCATTAACAAAGCTCAGGGCCAGACATTATCCGTTGCGGGGGTGGATCTTAGTATTGGTTGCTTTTCCCACGGCCAACTTTACGTAGCTCTTTCGCGTGTGAGCAACCTTAGCAACTTTTTTGTGTACGCTCCAGGTGGTTCCACCGCTAATATTTTATATAGAGAAGCATTTTCTTAAATAAAAACACAAGTTTTTTGGCAGTTTCTTACTAGGAAAAATCACCAGGCCTGGTCGAAAGATTCCCCCTTTTTAAATGAAGGTACAACTTTTCTAAGCGACATATTATTGTTTTCCGACATCCATGCGAACGAAGTCGCGGGCACAGCTAGTATCTTAATAAATTTCTTTTAAACTACAATTTTTTTGTAATATTTTAAATTGTTTTACATATAAGTAAAATAAATAATATTACCTCGCTTGTGCCGTGCCGTAGGTAGAAATATCAATCCTAACCATTTCTAAAAACGATAATAAAGACGGGTTCGTTCCCAGGTGGTTTTTTAAACGGTGATTCCAGGCCTCTACTAAATTAGTGGTTCTAAGTTTTTCCTTATAACAACACCACTTTGCGATCATATCCGCAGGCTCAAGCCATTGTTCAACAAAATAATCATTGAACTTAGTTACTTGGTCGTCTGGAATACTGAAAAGAAAATAATCGATCGAATGATTGTGCAAAAGCAAAAATATAAGGAACTAGCTTTTGCCAGCGGCTTCGTCCACGTGTATGTCGGAAAATATAAAAAATGACGAAGTTTCATACATACTTTCATCCCCTATTTAACTCCCTTAGGGGTTGAAATCCTTCCTTATTCCTTGTCTACATTATAAAGGGAACATCTGTGCAAAATTTCAGCTTTCTAGGTCCAAGGGTTTGGGCTAGGCGTTGATGAGTCAGTCAGTCAGGACTTCTCTTTTTATTTATATAGATAGACAGACAAGCTTTAATAAAGTGTAAAAAATACTTAACTACCTGTTTTCCATTATGGCAAGCCAGCCGTCTTCAATTTCTTCTTTTGGCAGATATGCAAGGCAGATGCACAGTTTTACGTACCGTGTGGTCTCCTCATATTCTAATAAATTGAGAGATTTTGCCCGCCTGTATACAGCATTTTGGAATTGTACAAAACACCCATGAATTTCAGCAGTCGGAAATTCGTTATTTATTGCGACTATTGCTGACATTTCAAAATCCAATGTGAATTTTAACGGTTTGAAATCTGGCAAAGCTTCTTTGATTTTTTTGAACATCATTTCATATGTCTCTTTTTCTTTATTAACCAGCAGCGCGTAAAATATGGACACAATGTTGGTTTCATCTAAATTATTCCCAATATCTCCGTGTATAGTATAAATCTGTTTGAAGGGACAGGGGCAGCAATCAAATGTACCGTCACAGAAGAAGTGGTGCACATTTTTAATTTCATCCGAAACTATGTCTGATGAAAATACGATGATCCTGTTGCCGTCCTCATTATAATCAAATAACAGATGTTTTTGAAAAAAATCAGGTATAGTAACTTGAGCTGGATCCTTGAATCGTATTTTTTTTACCTTCAGGGCTGTATATCGGCTTCTGTAAATCGCTTTTTAAATATTGTTGTAGATTGGAATTTCATTACTGTACTTTTCCTTCTGTAATTTTGCAATTTTCGTTTCATACATTTTTTGAATGGAGCCAAAATTAGTTGTGACTTCTCTCTTTAAGTCATTCGTAAGAATTTTTATGTCGTTTTTTAATAAATTCGGCTGACACTCAGGCTTATGTCCTTTTATCATTTGAACGTTGTCACTTTCATTTATCAATTTAACTGCACCACCACACTGGCCATGTCTTTTATTCACACACACCCACACACTAGAGTTTTGATTTTTTCTATGAATATTATACGCAAATCCAGCGTGCAACAATGTTTTTCCATTAAGTCTATTTTTAACTATATCGTAATTATTTCGCACGAGCCCTTGCGAGGGACCTTCGCTCGTCATTGTGAGATGACACACTAAACTTTCTTATCAGTTGCATATTGCAATATTCAATAACTTGGCTCAGGTGTGAACGAGATAGACATAATATCTATTCATACTTCCTTATTGTTTTTAATTTTGTAGACAAAAAGACGGACTTTTTATTGTTACCAATAACTGGTTTGGCTCAATTAGTTGACGAGTTGGTTGAAGTTGAAAGATAAAATTTCCATAAGGTAATTTATTATAAATGTATATTATAAACATTCACCAATATGAAGTCTTTTTGATTTTTTGGATGTTTGTACATAATAAATATGCTTCTAATGGGGAAAAAGGTGTGTAAGGATAAGGATAAGTGGCGATCTATTCTCTCTGCTATTTGATACATAACTTTTGTTCAGCAAGGAAAAATACTTTATTAATAGGGTGAAACACTTTTCTCATTTACTGTACTAAGTGTAAAAGCACAAAAAAAAAAAGATATTAAATTAATCGTATCGGGGGCGTCGGCCACAGGTGCGTCGACCACTGGGGGCCTAAGCCACGGACCCGGTAATACGATACCCCTTGGTAAGATTGGTTGTCAGACTTTCGGGCTTCTGACGACCCGTAACGACTGTCAATGATCCACGAATGACAGCCGGGACCTACGGCATAACGTGCTTTCTGTGGCACGGAGGAGTCTCGGTTTGTAAAGATGGTCGGTCACCCATCCACGGACCAACCCCGGCAAGCGTAGCTTAACCTGATGAATTGACCCGTGCGGCTCTTAATACTTAGCCACGAGCTCCTCCAAAAATAAATATAATTATAAAATCGAAAAATATAATCACGTGTTTGTAATAAAGCAATTTAAATACATGGGTAATTTCATAAATGCACGAAATACCTAACCGAATAATCATTATTAAATTATTATTAATTGATTACCAATGCGAAGTTAAACAGCGTCACGACCAATCAGGCTTGATTAAAGTTATCTAACTAAAAACTAACGGTACTTAACCCGTTAGTTTTTAGTTCTAGAGTACCAACAAAATGTATATGTAAATGGTACACCACACTACCTGCAGTATTATCTCTCCTTCGCGCTTTAATCCATCCAAAGGTTGTCTGTAAAAGATCGCTTTTAGCGATAAGACCGCCCAATGTGTCACCCTATGTTAAATTTCTACATTATCTGTATTTTTTATGGTGTACATAATAAAGAGTATTCTATTCTATTCTAAAATCTGAATTTCGCTTTGGCTTGGACGACTGTCATTCTGAATTTCGACAGATCATTATTTCGACAGCATCTCAATTTCGAAACACAATAGTTCGACGACTCATTGCTTCGACAGAACACATCTTCGAAGAACACTACTTCGACAGACCATACTTCGACAACACACACCTTCGAAGAACACTACTTCGACAGAACACTACTTCGGCGGATCTCTATTTCGACGGGACGTACCTTCGACATAATACTTAAGTAAAACAATCGCTTACGAGAAAAAAAAACCATTTAATTCTGACTACTAGTCCAACTAAAAAAATGACAACTTCGCATTTTCTTAGCTTTAAATATGAATGATTGGTTTGAATGAAAATGATTTTCTGGTACTTATCAATGAAACTTAGACACACACATATAGAGTCAATGACACGATATCTTTTAAAAAACACAAATCAAATTGAAATTAATACCCTAGACATAAGGGATATAAAAAAAAAACACGTTGTATACTGCTACCGTGATTTTGTTGCACATATTAACTAGAAGGTCCCCTCACCTAAATGGTTGTTTTTGGAATCACTTGACTATTACAAAAATTAGCACTTTAAAGCTTAATATTTTGCAAACGGATCCCTGAATCAAAAATAGTTTTCACACACCCACACGACATCCGATAACAAGGGACAGACGAGAAAAAAAAAAACATCCCCACTGTACGTGTAGGGAGCAGTACCGAAAAAACAATTATTTAGCATGATTTTATACCCATGCACGCACAATGGTCCACCTTAAGGACTAAGTGCGAAAACTAAACCCCATAACATAGAACATAGGTACCCATGCCCATAGGTATTTTATTAGACATGTGAGTAACGTATGCTATTCCGCTTAGGAACGAAATTGTATCCATGTAATATTTTAGTAGCAAATGTTTTTGCAGCCTTTCATTCTGCTGCAATTGCTTTTTTCTTTTAGGTTTCTCAATTTGAGTCAAAATTCTTTGTATTTCCTTCTGTGTGCTTTTTATTTATTTTCAAAGTTTTAAACATGTTCATTTTTTTTCTGTTGAGCAAAGTATTCCACCTCCTATGCCAGCTTTCGATTGAATTTTGTGTCGATGGAAATCCACATTCATAAGACATAATTGAAAACTATTTTTTCTGTTTTGATTGACGTATGTGTCTGTACAGGTTGTTTATTTAAGGTAAGCATTCAGGTATGTACCCCACAAGCGGGTTACACGACATTGGTCAAGTCTGATTTGCCAAATCGGCAATTCGTCAAATTGACCTTTGTTTATCATATTACCAATAAAATTGTGATGTTATAAAAGCTGTTATTACTTTGTCAGTCGTTAGAATATAGCAGGCTGATTTAATTCAAACCAATTACAAGTAAATCATTTTCATTCAAACCAATCATTCATATTTAAAGCTAAGAAAATGCGAAGTTGTCATTTTTTTAGTTGGACTAGTAGTCAGAATTAAATGGTTTTTTTTTCTCGTAAGCGATTGTTTTACTTAAGTATTATGTCGAAGGTACGTCCCGTCGAAATAGAGATCCGCCGAAGTAGTGTTCTGTCGAAGTAGTGTTCTTCGAAGGTGTGTGTTGTCGAAGTATGGTCTGTCGAAGTAGTGTTCTTCGAAGATGTGTTCTGTCGAAGCAATGAGTCGTCGAACTATTGTGTTTCGAAATTGAGATGCTGTCGAAATAATGATCTGTCGAAATTCAGAATGACAGTCGGCTTGGACTCAGACCAACAAAAAAGGACTTGGATTTTTTTTTCGCGTTCTCAAATTCAAGGTCGCGTTAAGTAGCGGGCTATGTACGCTCGGAGCTCGGAGTTTCTTCCAAGGAAAAATAAAAACTGAATTAATCCGGAAAAGAACCTTAGCTATCGACTTGCAGAGTAATAAGCTGAAGTAGCAGTGGGCTGGCCATGTTTGTCGAAGGACCGATCAGCAGACGAGTCCTTGGAGTGCTGGCTAGCGTAATGTATTGGGACGTCCCCCAGCTAGGATGGACCGACGATCTTAAAAAGGAGTGTGGGACAGACTGGATACGGTAGACGGAGGACAGGGTGTTGTGGCGCAGCCTGGGAGAGGCCTATGTCCAGCAGTGGGCTGCGATAGGCTGAGTTGATAGTGTAGGTTTATTTTTTTTTTCACACTTTTCTGTATTTCATCGTGTCCTATACTGTGGATTTCATGTGGTTTTGACTGCCAGACAGCGCTGGTTACGCAAATAAATTGTTGTGGAAGGCAGGGACCGGCCGGATACTCGTTGAAAGGGTTTTTGAAGGGGTTTTTTTAAGCGGTTTTTTAAAAAAAACCCTATCGTACATGTTACACCTTCGAATGGGTGTAGTTAACCTGTTACGAACGGGTTTCCTTTCAACACCCTGTAACACTGTTTCATTTTTTTTTGTAAACTTCACGGACGTGGTGGCTATCGATATCTAAACACGATAAACCAAATAAAAACAGATTTTCTCAAACAACTTCCCTACACTTTACACTACCAGAGGTCATTGATCCTAGAAAAAAAACATCCAGAGGTCATTGATCCCAGAAAAAAAACATCAAATCTTTTTTCCTTTGTTTTATCGTGTTTAGATATCGATCGCGTTTCGAGGAGCTCGTGGCTGAGTAATAACAGGCGCACGGGTCGATCCGTCAGGTTAAGCTACGCTGGCCGGGGTTGGTCTGTGGATGGGTGACATATCGAGACTCCTCCGTGCCTCGGAAAGCACGTTAAGCCGTTGGTCCCGGCTGTCATTCGTTGATCTTTGACAGTCGTTACGGGTCGTCAGAAGCTGGAAAGTCTGACAACCAGCCTTACCAAGAGGTATCGTATTACCCAGTTACTGGGTTGTGGAGGTCAGATAGGCAGTCGCTCCATATAAAATACTGGTTTTCAGCTGCTTCCGGTTAGACTGGAAGCCGGAAAGATCATAGCCGCGGATATATTTTCTTTGTAATTTATTCTAAATTGAAGTGAACAGTTTATACATCGGCGACTCTGACTTGCAGGCTGATGTCTTACTCTAGATGGATGCATCGCTAAGGATTATCACACAAAGACTACGTTATGAACAAGCACCTGAACCCCCGTTTTTGTTAATAAGTATTATAATTATATTCAAATATGTAGTTCAGATGAAATCATTATTGAAAGTAACGTCATCCGTGACGGCGCCACAGAACAATTAAACAATACGTCACAATAAAAATGACATTTTATTTTTTTGGATCGATCCTCTTTTCATTAAACGTTACGTTTTACTTACTTACCTACTTATTCCAAAATAATAATTTAAATTATTACGACGCAACCGCGTGACTTAAAGATTTTTTTTTGACACATAAAAATATATTTTAACCTAGTATTAAATTATTAAATAGCAAATCGGTACCTACATAATTATCTTCATTTTAATGTTCGTTGCCAGGTTACGTAGTAGCAACATTCGGAAATGAAGTGCAATGACAGTGACATAAGCGGAAAATACGTACCACAAGAGTAAAAAATACTTTTATTTTGGGTGTTCAAAAGCCGGGAATCGTTTTTATAACAAAAACGTAAATCTGATTTAAAAAATACGAGTAATTTTATGAACTACATTAGGTTGTGACACTCTCGCTCCCAAGTTGGTACGAACCTCTGGCATTCTCCTTTAGTTTGAGCTCCAAAAATACTTAGGAATGAATAATTGAGTAAGAAAAAACAAAAAAATATTATTTAATAATTTTATTAGTAAAAAAATAATACTAAAACAATCTTCTCTACTTTTTGGTGTTAGTAGCTACACAACAAAACTTATGCCTACTAAACAAAAAATAAATAATTTTAAGTAAATCGATCAATTGCACGAAAAAAATAATTTTCTTTTTAACTAAATACTCGTCTAATATCGCAATGGCACTTTTTGAATAAATACAATAGCAAAATAAGCATTTCCACAGATTATATACACGTAAAGACTGTGCGTAGTGATGTTTTTGCCAAAATATTATAATTCATTGTCTATGGCACGAGATATCAAAGCTCAAGGAGGTTTGATAGGAGATTATTTACAATAATTAAACACTTATCTTATTAATTATAATACTAAGATTTTAAATAATACGACGTTGATTTTTGGGACTGAAAATTTAAAAACAATATGGATTACTGCTCAATTTCTAGTTCATTTTTATATGACCCATATAGACAAAATTCGGCGTCGTATTATATTTAACCTAAGTTCCTAACTTATTGCTAGATTTAAGTTGACGGATTTCAAAACTTGGGAGTAAAAAATACAGTTGAATTGAAAACCTCCTCCGTTTTTTGAAGTCGGCTAAAAAACAGACGGAATCCTCGTTCAAGTCAGTTTTGTGACAACCTCGTTACACCTAGCCAGATATTAATTTTATAATTAAAAATGAGATACAATTCAGAAAATAACATTACAGATAAATATTAAATTCCATTACAATATTATTATTATTCACAAACGAATCGTGTTAATTTTTATTCAATTTAAAGATGTCACATTTCAAAGACAATAAATTGAACTAGCCAATCAGAGACTACCAAACGTCTACGTGGCCACTGATTGGCTGTTTTAGACGAAGTATAAATGCAAAAATATCACTCTTGTATGTAAGCTCATTGGAATTTATTAACAACCTGTTTTACCCAACTGCCTTTATCATCTTCTACAACCTCGGGTTTAATTTCAGTATTATTTCTACTAGGAATGTTTTTATCAGTACTGGGGGTGGGTACAGCTTTCTCTTTCACACTTATTTCGCTGACGCTTCTCTCAAAATTCGCTACTTTTGTCGTAATGGACTTTGGTTTGGTTGCCTGTAAAGGTTTCTTTGCGCTTTGACTCGGTTTTACTTGAGTTTTCGACATTTGTTCGATCTCCATTCGTCTTTCTAAGACAGATTTTGATGTTTTCGGTTGTTCTACTAGAGATTTTTTCACGTCGTGTGTCGCTTTGAGCTTTCTGGTTGCAGAATCGAGGCTGGCTCTTTCGAAGCTTAGCCTTTTTATTTGAATGTTACCTTGAGGTTTTGGCTTATCTTCTGAATTGTCTACTTCATCTTTCATCGTGTTTTCTTCAACTTTTTTCGGAATATCACTTTTAGTCATTTTATCCTCACTTACTTTGGGTTTGACACTTGGAGGAGTAGATTCCGATCTAATGATTACTGGTTTGTAGTTGACATTTCTTTTAATTGTTTTCATATTGACGGATTCTGAAGATGATGATTGTTCCGAACTCCTAGATAAAGTTTTTGGGACATTTTTGTTCTGAATGTTAGATGTAGATGGTATTTGAGCCATTTTCGGTTTCACGGGAACAGGTGGGGCTACTTTTGGCTTCACAACCTTTTCAAATTTTCTGTTCACATGCTCAATGTTCGCAGTTTTGTTAGTAGTCACCACAACGCGAGTGTGTGTGTTACATTTTTCGTTCACGGTTGTAGAGATTGTTGTCTTTTGGGACTTGAACGAATTATTACGTTTAATACTCTCTACTTTTGTTACAGTCTTGTTTATTACCTTATCTTTACCTACAGCTTCTACTTTCGTTTCTTCTGGATCTTCCTGATCAGAATACACAGCTGAATCTCTAAACACATCTTCATCCGTCACTTGCTCAATCTTTTCGAACGATTTTTCATAATAACTTTCATCAGAATTCATCTGTAGAGAATCTAGTGTTTCTTCTTTAGTTTCTACAATGTTTTGATTAACATTTACTTTATTTTGCGTTTCTTGGTACGCTCCCTCGCTCGACGACGTAACGAATGAAGAATTAGAAAATAAACTATCAGGCCTCACGGCATTTTTATTTATAAGTACATTGACCTGCTTTAGTGGAGACTTATCACTAACTAGAGTCGTAGGGTCTACGTAATCGGATTGAGCAATTCTAGCCCCTAAGTGTTTGCTACCCTGCATGTAAATAGGCAGCTTGTTCAAGCTTTGGTAGGAACTATTGTTGGATTTGGAAGGTGAACCGATGGAACTGGTCATGCTTGTCACCATGCTGACACTTTTCTCATAACTTGGGCGATGTGTTTCTGGTTTTTGCGTGATATTGTCGCAACTTAGGGACAAAGCATCCAGATTGCTCTTCTCATTCTGACTTTCAGACATTGTGCTGTGTTCACATACGCTCTTACTAAGCAATTCATTGTTTAGCGCGTATACTATAGTTGAAGTAGTGGGGCTTGCATCAGTCGATGTGATCACAACTTTAATATCACTCTTAACCAAATTATTTTGAATGTCTTCTGTATGTAAAACTTTACTTATGGTTTCTGGTTTATTTTGATTGTCATCAGTATGTTCATCCCCAATTATACTCCTAAATCTTTGCAAAAGATTCTTGGAGTAACTTCTTGGGTTCAAATTAGGTCTTTTCTCACTCGTTGGACTTTTGGGATCAGATTTCGCGCTATCTGGACTACTTTGATCATTGGCATTGATTTCTGTATCTTCGTTATTTTTGTTCGGCGTTTTGTTCTTAAATCGACTTAGCACGTTTTTGAGTGACAGCATGTTAGATGTTGGTTTATAAATTTTATGTTCTGGGTGAATAACTTCTATATCATTGGACTTAGAATCATCATTTCGCTCTAAAGGTAACACTTCGCAAGACGATGTGGTAGATACGTTCAAGTTAGGCTGAGAAACAGTTAAAAGATTATCATTTTTATTCTTATCTAGATTGATATCCTGGAACTTACTTTTGTAACATCTATCGATTTCTTCCTCTAGTTCTAAGGTTGATTGACTGATATTTTGTACGAAATCGGTCTCACTAGTCTTCGAGTTATTGAATTTTAGCATGTCTCCTTCGCTTATATCATCGTAATTTATCTCACTTTGATCGGAAGCTATTGTGAACGGTCTATCAGTACTCATAACCTTACCGTCTCTATTCAAATAAGTTTTACTATTACTGTTAGGCTTACATTTAAACGTAACTAGATTAGTTTCTTCTTGATTACTTGTTACGACTTGAAAACTTCTCGGTAACGAACCAGACTTACGATCTCTCGATACATTGAAATGTTCTTTCTGCCTACTCAGCCATATTTCAGGTGTGTTGGGACTTTGCTGGTCTGCACTCATTGGTAAGTAATCTCCGGGTAAATCACTAGGTACCTCTTTCTTTCGCCTACAAACTTCAATTAAAGAGTCGTATACATTTTCAGTGATGATAGGACCCTTGCTTTCCATAGTGACATAATAGTCTGAATTTCTATCGACTTTTTCGGGTGATCTTACTGGAACATCGTATATGCCTTCAGGGTTCTGCAACTTATTTAGTTTATCAAACGATAAGTATACGTAGTCAGAATCGGGACCAATGTGATGAGAAACTTCAGTGATATCGTCGGTTTTAGGTGGTGTGGGCACCCTTTTAGGTCTGCCGACATGTGGATTATGTTGTATAACTTTACTTTTTGTATTTAAAGAATGTAAACTTTCGTCAACTCTATTATCTACTCGTAAAGTTTCATAAATGTGATCTTCCTCTATGTCTTCAGTCAATTCTGTTCGAGAAGTCGTTGTGGTAGCATCTTCTTCTTCGTCGTAATTTTTATCTGCATCTAAGTTTTCTGAAGTCTGTCGTCCGAACTTGGGTTTTAATTTAAGCGATTCTAGATTTTTTGCGATTAAAACTTGTTCGGGATTTGAATGAGACTTCATTAGTCTCTGATGTCGTCTTTGAGCAGTATTTCTTAACTGTTGTTTTTTTATTAACTTCTGAAACTCTCTGTTTTGCATTAGTAACTGTGAAATAATTTGTTCTAAAGGTTGTTCTACTTCTTCACAGCTTTCTAACACCTCTTCTTTTTTTTCTATGTCACCTGCTTTATCTTCAGCTTCTGAGCCTTCATTTATCACTTTTTGCTTATTTAAGTACTTTACTTTCTCTAACTCATTCTTTTTGAAAGAATCTGTTTTCTCTATTAGTTTTTTATACGTTTCTTCGTCGATATCTTCGTCTTTGCTTATAGTTTCAGGAACGAGGGTTGGTGTGTCTTTAGATTTATCAACATTTAGACTATCAGTCGACTCGGATATATGCAAAATGTTTTCTGTAGACACATCGGTGGAAAAATCGGCGTAAAACTTCGCAGTTGTATCGGAACCCAGTCGTAATCCTTTAGCTCTATTCTTCTTTAATTTAGAAATCTTCTTTGGTATGTTTTTAGTGTTGTACATTCTAATTTCTACGGCTGGTTTAACTGGACCAACTCGTTTTCTACTATCTAGCTCCGGGTCAGATATGATAGTTCCATCACTTGCTCTAACTTTCTTTGTAATTTTGTTTGAGCCACAGTTTTTGCATTCAAATTCTATCTTTTCATTGCCTCTAACTTCTTTTTCGTTGTCACTATCCTGAGATTTTTTACTTATTATTCCGATCATATTTTGTTGGAGACCTGGTTCAGACTTTCGTCTCCAAGTTCCTATTCTAGATAATTTAGATCTCTGTGGGTCATCTTTTGATTTAGACCGTGTCAGAGTATCAGTTTTAGGTTTCTCAGTATCATTACATCTGGATCTTCTAGAATGTATTGTACTTGTAGAATCAGTGACAATATTTTCTTTTATTTTCGCGCATTTTAGACAAGTTTTTGGGATTTGCCTTACGTTAGTTAAAGAATTATTAGTGTCGCTTAAATCTTCTTTGCTTTTACTAGTGTCAGTGTATCCTATAATGTTATCAGAAGAGTGATATCCTCGCGTTTTAGTCAAAGAACTACTAAACTCTTTACTAAAACTCTCTTGCGATGATTTGAAGTCCGAACATTTGCACGCAGATAGCTTTCTTTCTAAGTGTTCGGCACTACCAGAATCTATGTAATGCAGGGATCTATCACACTCAGGACACTTTTCTCCAAGTTCAGTATCGTCATGTCTACAACTACACTTGTCTTCTCTTTTAGATTTACCGAGTTCTGTTTCGCAGTCAGAACACAAATCAACGTAACAGTTCTCACAAGTATAATCTGTACCTTTTTCAGCTGATACTTGAGTACAGTCACACTCCTGAGTTTCTGTTCTAGAGCTAGGGATGGTATACTTTCTATTGCCCTTCTTGAGTCTTCCTCGGGTGCCGTTTTCGAAAGATTTTCTTCTCTCTCTTTCTAGTTTTCGTTTTTCGAGGTACTCTGGGGCTGACAGCTGCTTTCTCATTGACGCTTGTGTTATTAGATTGTGGGATTTCTCTGCCAGCATGTCATCTGTAAATACAAAAAGAATAATGTTATTTATAAAAATAGACGTCCACTACATTACAGTCATTTAAACTATCGTAGATATGAGGTGCTCACCATCGGTTTTATTTTGTCCTAGTTCCATGACCAGCTGCCTTGCATGTGATGGTATTACTGCGTTGTAGTTCTCTAAGATCACCTGGAATTAACAAAATAAAATCATGTTTAGAAATAGAATATTATTTTTCTTCAGTTCAACGGAACTTTGCGCGCCAATACATATTATTGTTGATGATAAATGTGGTACCTACTTAACATACAAAACTATAATAAACATTACAGTATATTTCACAAAGCCTTCACACTTTTTCCTAGTTGTAAGTTCTAGTGGTCTCAAACAAAGACCCAGGATAATTTAAGACATGTGTTACATACCCTTTTAAGCAGTAAGGTCCATTCTCGCTTGTGTCGCGGCGACCTCGCCTGCAACGTGAGTTGCGCACGCGGCGCGTCCCACGGGATAACGTGGAACGACAGCGGAGCCCCGGCTATAGACTCCACTAGCATCATGTTGTTACACTGAAAGGAGGAAAGAAAGAATAATATGTTTATTTAAGTGCAAAAGAGACAAAAAATATATATTTTCAAACAAGTTGCAGAAACCGCATTGGAATCGATCCATTCGTTTGGGACTACAATGCTACAGACAAAGGCTTGAAACTTTATATCACAACTATTTGTACCCGACTGCCCCAGAAGGAGGGTAATGTTTTTCGAGAGTATGTATGTATGTATGTATGTCTATTTCTTTGGCACGCTCTGTAGCCTAAACGGCTTGATGGATTTTAATATATGAGGTGTCGTTAGGTTCGTCTTAATTGTGGGAGTGGCATAGGCTAGGCTAAGGCTATATATATTTATAAAAAAAAAATTACAACAATATTAGTAATATCAAATAAAAACTAGTAATGACTTAATCCCAAATCGAGTGAAACCGCGGGGCACATCTAGTAATCTATATCTATACTATCTATACTTATATTATAAAGCTAAAGAGTTTGTTCGTTTGCTTGAACGCGCCAATCTTAAGAACTACTGGTTGGAATTGAAATATATTTTTGTGTTATATAGTCCAGTTATCGAGGAAGGTTATAGGCTATATAACATTACGCTACGACCAATAAGAGCGCAGCATAAATGAAAAATGTTGCAAAAACGGGAAAAATAAAATATTCCTTTTTGAGAGCTTCCGTTGCGTGCGCTGCGTAAACGGTTAAAGTTACGCAAATATCATGTATAATGGAATTGTTCCTCTTTAAAATTTCTAAAAAAAAGTCCGCGACAGCATATGTCTATCTTTTATGATAGACTCACTATAACCTTTTTTATGGTAATCAAATTTGTTCGAAATTATTGCATTATATTTGCGAAGGGGTTTTATCAACATAGTATTAATTCTTATTCAAATAAATGGTTTTAACACCAAGGGTATTTATGTAGCAGTAAAATACTTTTTAATTCATTGGAATCGGACATTTAATTTCGAAGTTATTACAAGTATAATAAAAATGCAATAAGCGAACCGTTCGACGCCGGCGCCGCGCCTCCACGACTTTCCCTACTTTAGAGAGGAGAGGATGGGCACACGGGTAGGGAATAGGACATAGGATACGTTTTATCCCTACATTCCCACGGGATCGAGACCTACGCGGGTGAAACCGCGGGGCACAGCTGAAGTGCTTAATCATCGATACCAATTGAATGAGCCGAAACAGATACATCTGCTGTTAGTTGTCTCGTAATTGGGTTGTCTGCAGATTGTCCTGGTTGTATAATAATATTGCAGTGTCATTGGATTAATATAGGGTACAAAATTTCAAGTCGATCGGACGAGAGGAAGTGTTAATTAATTTCCATTTTATCAACTAAATATCCTCAACCAGCTGAACTGATTTTTACCAAACATAGCTAAGACCCATCCCGTTTAAACCTGCCTTTTAATAAAAAAAAGCTGCATTGAAATAGGACCTTCCGTTTCGGAACTACGATGCCACGGACACCCACACGCTCACACAGAACACCATAGGCATCAAACTTATTACCGTACTTGCTTCATTTTATTCATGGGGTAAGTTAAAAATAGATTGACTAGTTATTAGTTAATAATATTTTTACCCGACTGCCCCAGAAGGAGGGTAATGTTTTTCGAGAGTATGTATGTATGTATGTATGTATGTTTGTATGTATGTATGTTTATTTCTTTGGCACGCTCTTAAGCCTAAACGGCTTGATGGATTTTAACATACGAGGTGTCGTTAGGTTCGTCTTAATTGTGGGAGTGGCATAGGCTATATATTATTTTTAAAATCCATCTGGAAACAAAAAAAAAAGGTAGGGAAAGGTTTCAAATAAAAGCTAGTAATGAGTTAATTCCAAATATATAAATTAATAAAACTAAAAAGCTTGAAATAAAACAAAATATTTTAAAAACAAAAAACCCGCCTGCAAAAACGCATAACTTAAAAGAGAAAAACAAGCATTATAATCTGTAGAATTTTGGTATTACAGGCGGGGAACAAACCAATAACCTGAAATATGTTGTAACTTTTGTTTGTTCCCCGCCTGTAATACCAAAATTCTACAGATTATAATGCTTGTTTTTCTCTTTTAAGTTATGCGTTTTTGCAGGCGGGTTTTTTGTTTTTTTAATTTAAGTTAGGCGTTAAAAATGAAAGAAGTCATGAGTGCCTCTTAGGGTCAGACAAGACAAGTATTAGTAGGCTTTTCCATTAGGAAATTCTCAATAGCAGCCAGTTATCTGGATTTCTGCCCGTTAAATGTCAATAGAACCTGTCTGTTTTGCATCATTTATGAAAACGTCCTCCCTGCTATCTCACCCCTATTCATGACACTTATAACGTACCAGCTAACAACTAACTGATAGTAGCTAATAATAGAACTGACCATGATATGCGACTTGTAGGCAAGTATGCCGTCTTCCCTGTTCTTGGTGACGAGCAGCATCTTGTCGAAGAGGAAGGCGTGACGCATTGCCTTCGCGCCGAATACTCTGCAATGGAACACGTAAATGAATGTAATAATTTTGTTATTTGAGGTAAACAAACTATAGAACAAAATGAATCTAGAATTGAACACCACTAAATAGTCTATTCAGGAAGTCTCACGACACATAGAAGAGCATATTCTTGTTGTTATTTTCGTTTCGACTGTAAATCTATGTTGCTTGCTTATACTGTTTGGACCCAGTAGGTGGCCACATTTATTGCAGCCTCAGAGGCGACGAAAGAGCTAACTTTTCAATTAACTTTTGATCACGAATTTCAATAAAATTAAACAATGTAATTTACTACTTTCACTCTTAAATGTAAGCAGAAATCTTACCTAAATGTCCCTTCGGCACACAACTCTCCGTACGTAGTCAAATCGGGCCCATTCCAACCGTAAAGTAGCGATTGGATTTCCTAGAATAGAAATCAATATTTTTACATCAGATAGACACTACTACTCAATACATAAATAAATATTATAAGGCATTTTGTGGAGAGGATGACAAGAAAATTTAATTGTTTAAAAAAAAATGAGGAAGTTAGTCATCAGACTTAAAATAAACTGAATTCAAATGCTAGAAGCCGGCAAATGGCCACTCGAATTACCTACTATTAAAAAATAAAGGAAATAAACAAGAAAAGGTTTATCATCTCACCTGAACTCTGACAGCATGTTCATGTCGTCGCTTCATGTCGTCTATATGCTGTGCGATGCCGGTCATCTTCAGTAACGCGTACTCTGTCTCCCGAGACGCGCATTGTTTTACTACGTTCTGTAAATAACACATTGCAATATTATTGAACATCTGTTGTCTTTAAAAGATCACCATAAGATAGGTACTTAATATTAGGAGAGGGCCGAGTATTGATCCTTGAGGCACACCATGTAAAACAACCTAGAACAAGTAGCATTATTCGGCTATATTAAGCTAAATACCTACTTTTAATCGTACACGGATATTCAAGGACGTTGCTTTTACTACAATAGACCAAAAAGGTAATTCACAATTAAGGCTTACAATGACAATAAACTAAAATCCCAATACAATGTCGTCTTCAATCGGCAAATAAGTCCTTATATTAATTTGTTGACTGCGAACAAGAGGTCGTAGCACCAAATTGGGTAAGCTGTGTGTTTCCAAATCCTACTTCATTCCGTTTATGGCAAACATATTCCTTTATAATGCGTATATTTACTAAGTTAAAGATGTTATCAGGTTTCAGTTGGTATTATGGATTAAATATTGCCATAGCTTTTGGTATTTTATCATCAAGCAATCTATAGATTTAATCATTTTACAGTCAACGATTAAATTCGTAATTGCGCATTAAAATCTGTTCGTGTAGTTAATTTATTAAATAATAATTGACCTATGGCATCAGCGTTAAGTGGAAAGATGAGGATATATTTTTACTAAATATCAAACAGATTTACGAGTTACACACCAATCCGAATGTCTGTTTATTAAATAAAAGCGCGCTTTTATTAGAGGCGTGTTGTATATCCCCCTCTAATAAGATTACTATTGGATTTGGTCGTATAGCTGCGCTACTCGTAACCAACAAAATAATAACCATCATGGTGGCACTGTCAATTTTAGGTGGTAGTAATGGCAGCAGAGTGGCGCAAAAAGACAACATAAAAATGCGTAATATTATGGAAGTCTTTTGTCAAACAGAGGGACAGTTCATCCTACAAAAGGAAGAAGTTCCAAACCAACCTGCAACAACAAATGATACTTCAGAATCCTCTGCACCGGCTTCAGCAAATAAGAAGCGACCGGCAGTAGATGTCCCAAAGCTATCTGTCTTTCCCTAAACTCCCGAGCACTGAGAGGTTCTGAGGCTAGAGCCGCGAGTCGTTCCATAGTCCTCGGGTAGCCAGTGCAGTAGGATGTGTAGACGGAGAAGCCCGTAGTGTTGTTGACGAAACAGCGGGCTATGCATGTCGCGTCTAGTCGGCAGGTGTTTAGTTCGGCGCAGAGGGACCTGGAAAAAATAGAGAAAGTTTCTTTTAGTAATGTCTAGTCAATTGGCACAGAAACAAATTATGAAGAAGGGTTCGTATAGTTTCTCCCTATCACTAATTCAGTTGATGAACAAAACATTTGACTGCTATTAGAGGTGAGTGTACCTTATAGTTACACCTCTGTCTAACCCTTCGGTGATTACAGGCGTGATGTTATTTTATGTTTTACAGAGGTCTGCTACTTAGGTTCATCTTTAAATTTTGGACCTTAGTGTATGCATACGTGTTTTTACCAAAAAGTATTGCTTGTATTTTTACCAACTTCAAAAAAGGAGGAGGTACTACGTTCGGATGATTGTTTTTTTTTTTTTTTTTTTATGTATGTTCACCGATTACTCCGCCGTTTGTGAACCGATTTTAAAAATTCTTTTTTAGTTCGAAAGGGTTTACTCAGATGGTCCCATATAAATTTTATTAAGTTTGCTTGCGTAGTTTTTGAGCTAGCTTCAATATTACGTATTTTTCCCACAGTCTATGTAGACGAAATAATTATTAGACTCCTTCACTGTTATTTACATAGCAGGTAGTAACTTGTGTGGGATAGGTACCACCACTAAAAAGTGAAAAATAAAAACTTTTTACATTAAAAAAACAACCGACTTCAAAAAAAATATTAAAATAGTGAAAAATAACTTTAATTTCGGAAGTCGGTGGCAAAAAACGAAAATTAAAAAGCAAAGACACCGACTTCCGAAATTAAAGTTATTTTTCACTTTTTTAGTATTTTTTTTTAAGTCGGTTGTAATAGATTATAATCGCCTGATAAATATTAATCAAATCTATTTTCGATCTCAAAAAAAAAGGTTTGCTGTTCTGAATCTTCTGCAAATGACTCACTCAAAATCTCAAAACTGACTATTAATTATCACATTCCATAATATACAGACTCAGTATTCAACCGTCCACCTACACGCAAAAACTTCTCTAAACAGAAACACAGCAAAAAAAGACTAATTCAACACCACAGTTCTAAGGTAAAGGCACCAGTAATCAGGAATCGTGCGAGGTCATGTAACCTGAGCGACCCTATCAGGGCTCGGCATTGTTTTTACATTCGCCCGACCGGCACAAACGTGCCATAACAAAAGGTACCTTAGTTTGTGCTTTTGCTGCTTTTATTAACTTTTGTGTAGTAAAAGGCTTTTTGTTGAATATTTTGTATGGAATGTTTTAATTTGCATAGTGCTTTATGGAGCTGAGAACACAAGTATGATTAAATATCCGTCCATTTAGAACATAGACCAGAGAGAATACAAAATAAGAGATTTAGTACCTACCTCGCAGGACAAATTAAGTTATTTAATTAGAAAAAAATAAAAAAAATATTCAGTTAGTTTTTTTATGGTATACTTACTACAAAAATATCACAGATTAATAAATAAATAAATAAAATAAAATCATTTTATTTCGGACAACTAAGAGATCCATAAATTGTTAGTAACAGGCACTTAAAACACTATTGGTAGTAACTTAAACTAAAGACGAATTTGTGAGAAGACCAACCCTCACTAAAAACTGACGTATTGAAACGGAAAGTTTTTTTTCCCCAACTAAAAACAACATTCTACGTAAGTCTAAAAGTTTTCTACACCATATTAATGAATAATACAAGCTACTTTACTTCAATAACAGTAGTAACACAGATATCGTATGAAACAAACTGTGAAACAGTATCTGACATCTGCGGTCGACGTCTGAAGTTAACGATATCTACGAGTATTATCTACAGACATTCATCCAGTTATTATTGTACCCGGAGATATAAATTAATTGGTATTGCTATTCTTAGTAAATTCTTCTATTTTATAGTCTTACTAGCTGCATCCCGTGGTTTCACCCGCGTAAGTCTCGATCCCGTGGGAATATCGGGATAAAAAGTATCCTATGTCCTATTCCAGGTCATGGTCTACCCCTGTGCCAAATTTCATCCAAATCCGTTCAGCCGTTCACGCGGGATGGCGTGACCATGGGAAATAGGGATTTATTTTTATATATATAGATATTTAGATCTATCCATGCTTTCAGTCTTGCATAAGTGGAAGCAAAGAAAACATAATTAACTCAAAGATTTGAACATCAATTTAGTTTCAAGACTCCACCTAAAAGCAGCTTCTCTTTATCGCTTTCTAGTGTTTCGGGATAAAAGTAATGACATTCTAAATCAATTTGATTGATAAAGAACAGTAGCACACTTTTGCTACAGACATTATTTCACCATCAATTTCATTTCCTTGGATATGTCAAACTCAAACTCAAACTCAAAACATTTATTTCAATTAAACCATTTACAGGCACTTTTGAATTGTCAAGGAGTCGGTCAGTCAGAAATATGTAGCTAGTTGCCCATTCCAAAGCGTAGTAGGTACCTATGCAGAAGAACGGGCAAGAAACTCCACGGACACTCTTTTAAATCAAAATATTTTTACAAAATATTGGTTACATCATTTATGTTGAAATTATACATGTGAGAACAATGTAGAAAGCACGTTAAAAGCGTCCGCAATTATAACATAAAACAAATTAAAATAAGCCATGGCAGCTAAGAGATGACCACATTGACATTGACACCACCTACATTGACATTTTATTCAAACATTGACATGAATATTTACTTTGTAAAGTATTATATTATTTTTAATTATTGTGAATGTGAAGATTATGTGGATCTTTCTTTTCTTTTTTATTATTTATTTTTTCTTAATTTTAATTAATCATAGTCTGGCAGTTTGAGTAATTTATGCGGCCTAACTAAATGTCCTTTCTTTGGTATTGTTCGTCAAATCGTTGAGCTCCTTAAATTCGGAGTTGAGCTGCACGATTACTGACAAATGCGTGCACTGACTGGACAGGTCCACTCAATCTGTGTGGTTCTTTCCTCAAAAGACCATTTCAGACACCAATCTACATGGTCTTCTCATAATCTGACCAAGATTATGTCTGGACTTTAAAAGAGACTGTGACCTCTGAGTTTGTTTCGGCCTTTCTTCTCAGAGTAGTCAGATAGGAAACGCCGACCTCATCTCGTTTTAAAAATGTGATTGACGTGTAAAAGTGTTTGTACAAACCTACTTACAGAAATAAATCATTTATCATTTATCATTTACCAGTCACAACTGACGGCGCCCGTTCACGAACATGACACATGGATCAGCACCATTCAGCTCAACCATTTGGATCTGACAGTCTATAACACAAGGCTAGACTTAGGCCCAGCTTTCATGCAGATGTCGTCATAAAATTAGCTACTCTTAGAAACACCGCCAGTTGTATTGAGAATAGAAGCTGACTAGAATATACTTGAGTAAGATTAGGTTGAAGAAAGTGAACTATATTTTTTTTCTGTGAAAATCACACTATATTAGTTGCTAATCTGTTTTATGTAGATGATATATTCATTGCTGATTTTGCGATCGTCAGTCATGTCACATTGCCTTCGTATTGTTTTGTTCGACAATGGTCATCTATGCAGACAGGTATTATATAGGTAGTTATGTACTATGTAGGTCAGCAGTGATATAAACTAGATAGGTGTTCTTGTGTAGGTGTTGAAGTTTACGGAAAAAGATATTACTTTGAATGTTAATTTATGTTTTCAACGCCTACAGACGTTATACTTTCTAATATTTGAACGAATCGGTATATCATTCATTGACACTGGTTAGGCTGAAGTAGGTACAGCTATAAATTGTTGATCTAGTAAATGGTTAATGCTCAAATAGGTGTTCTCACGAAGTAAATATATCAAGGTTTTCAATACTGTCACGCAAAATCGAGTAAGTCTTCTTATTAAATTTTATTTCTCTTCATCAATTTCGACATGACATAAAAATAAATTACAAAGTAATCTATCTTTGTTATCCGTCAATCAAAGTATGTTAAGTGGCACTTGTAAAGTGATATCACACACAATAATTGGGACACTTCCGAAATATGATAATTTATTACAACGACAACAATATTATAATAGCAATCATGTCATTAGGTTTAAATAGGTTTTTGTTTGTAGTTTCATCGTCCTCCCATAACTATTAACACTGTAATTCAAAAATATTGTAAACGCCAATTATCTTTTAAAAGAGTAACCATGGAGTTTCTTGTCGGCTCTTCTCCATAGGAAACGACCAATTGGAACCGTGCACCTAGCTTCTGACGTTTCATAAGTGATGTAGGCTTATGTGAAATAAAATATTTTGATTTTGATTTTTGAAACAACTTCTGAATCTACTTTATTTTATTTTTTTAAATAAATATATAAACAAACACCTTAGTAAAAACCGACGAAAAAGTTCATAGATATATTCCGATGAGGTATTTAACCATTCAAAATACTTAAAGATCCTCTAAAATTAACCATAACCCAAAGAATTATCTTGAAAGTAATATAATATGACCACCAACTATAAAACAGTGACGGCTAAAGTAATCTAAAGGTGCAGTTACATCATACGGAGAGGAATCCGGGTCGGGTATGCATTCACAGCTAATTGGCGTTCGACACCTTGTGGAAACATACGTGGCAGGTGGTGTGAACGGGCGCGACGCGGAGGGAGATCAGTATTGTTTGTTTACCTAATTAGTTGCTTTGTTTGAAGGATGTTCAAAGGCATGTTTGTAGTTTTGGTTGATAGACAAACATTGTTTTAATATTTTATCTTTTCTTTGAATAATGCATCCACACACATTTAGACAGACAAGACAGCCGACTTTCAACTATTTATTACCTAGTTTATTTTTAGAAAAAAAGCTTGACTAACAATGAACTACAAATATTTTCTTTTTATCCTCGACGGCTAGTTAAGGGGGATGCCTTAACTGAAGCCGTGTATTGAATGACTATTTCATGAAATCATGACGTTTGGCACTTTCATGAACTTAGAGTATTGCTGATTCTAATGTTTATAATTCTGTAAATCCGTATTTGTTACGAGCGCTAATAATATTTAGATCAACATACAACCTGATACTGACCTGCAAATTGCAAAAAACGTAAGAAAATTTGAATTTCGCGGGCCACTCTCGCGCATCAACCTTAAGTTAAAACAAAAATTATTTCTACTATCATTACATCATCTAAGCAAGTGTTGTGTACAGCTGCAGCTTTAGTATGTAACTAGGTCAGCAACGGGTTCGCCCTAACCGTCTCTGCCCGAATGTTTCCACCCCATTTTATACGTTATTAGAGTTTCACCGTGAGCTTCATAATCATAATGTGCCATAACGAACGTTTCTGGCACTTATATTCATTAGCGGTTACTTCTATTTTATACCTTTAATTATATGAAAGAGTACCTCGTTCCTCTAGTGGTCGAGAGAGCTCGTGGTTATGAGTTTCGATACGTAAGTCGAGAAAAATCTTATTGAGTTTATCATCAGGAATTACACAGAAGCATCCCGGAGTCTGGGTTGGTGCCTGGTGGCAATTGTCTGTACCCCTAATACATGGGATCTAACCATGACTAACATATATATACTGGGTGGCGCAAAAGTAAAGACCCTATTTGGTTCAGCTATAAAATTTTTTCTAAATTAGAAAACTAGATTTAGATTTTTTTAAATGTATATTTGTGCCATTAAATTTCGTACCATTAGGATTTAAAGATGATGTCTTTTAAATGGTGACCTCCAGAGTTGATACACATTTGAGCCCTATTTATGACATTTTGCATAACTTGCCGTAACACTTCCTGCGATATGTTCGTTATTTCTTGACGAATGTTTTCTTTTAGAGCTGCGAGAGTCTGTGGCTTGTTCACATACACCCGAGATTTCAAAAAACCCCAAAGAAAGAAGTCTGGACTGGTCAGATCGGGTGATCTTGCAGGCCAAGGCAAATCGCCAAAACGAGAGATAACTCGGCCTGGAAAAGCGTCCCTCACTAAGTCCATAGTGTCGCGCGCTGTGTGTGCCGTAGCGCCGTCTTGTTGAAACCAGATGTGCTCCAGCCCCAATTCGTCCAAACTGGGTATCAAAAACTCACGTAACATGGTTCTGTAGCGTTCTCCAGTGACAGTAATCGCATTGCCTCCAGCGTCTTCGAAAAAATAGGGTCCGATCACTCTGTCAACACAGATGCCACACCATACAGTAACTTTTAGTGGGTGTAGAGGTGTTTCTTGAATAATGCGCGGATTATCAGTGCCCCAGAACCGAGTATTCTGCTTATTGACATGCCCTGAGAGATGGAAATGCGCTTCGTCACTCATAACCAATTTTGAAGGAAAATCATCCTCTTCAAGGTTGAGGTTTATGACGCGCTGGCAGTAATCTAGACGAGCTCGGTGGTCAGCAGGCAGCAGCTGATGAGTCATTTGAGTTTTATACGGGAACATCTTTAAGTCTTTCACCAAAATACGCTGCAGGGTCCGTCTGGAAATGCCCAATTGCGTGGCACGTCGCCTCGTTGATGTTTCTGGACACTCTTCCACATCTTCGCGCACAGCATCGATATTTTCAGCTGAACGGCCTGTTCTTGGTCTCCCAGACTTAGGTCTATCCAATGTTGAGCCAGTTGCTTCAAGGCGTGTGGCAAAGCGTCGAATTGTGCGACCAATCGGTGCCGGACGGTGGGGAAATCGTCGACGAAATTCACGTTGTGTTCTTATCACTGATGAATTATTCCGT
The DNA here is from genome assembly GCA_947363905.1 of Lithophane semibrunnea. Classification (NCBI taxonomy): domain Eukaryota; kingdom Metazoa; phylum Arthropoda; class Insecta; order Lepidoptera; family Noctuidae; genus Lithophane; species Lithophane semibrunnea. The sequence goes on along the minus strand of OX376212.1, from coordinate 9,818,070 downwards.
AAGAACATTGACACAATTATTCCACGTTCTTGGGGAGTAAAACGGTCCATGTTTATTTTCAGTGTATTTTACATTTGTTCACTACACAATTTTCAACAACAGAATGACAGAAAATGTCATATAAAAAAAAAAAAAGTATTTTCTTTAGTGCCAGTACTTTTGCGCCACCCAGTATATGTGCTGTTCTATCTACGTTTTCGGGGAATACAATTTTAATGTTATATTAATTGCAAGATAATGACTAAGTACGTTTTCAGCAAATTGTATGGTATCGTCGTTATCTTGTCAATTGTCATGTTGTTAATTGGCATTTAATCACTGCGAATCTACCGTTGTTGGTGAGCGTAGTATGATATGGCTGGATGGGATTAGTTGAAAAATAGAGGTCAAGCTAATTACTGGAATAAGATGATGAATGGTGAATGAATTTGCATGTAGGATTCGAGTGAAGTGGATTTTTGAGAATCACTTGAGTATTAGCTCTCAATATAGTGTCCATTCGTTTCATTTTTTGTATTAATTAGTTAAAATGACATATAAAAATCACGCCTTCTTGCCATGGGGGTCCGCAGAAACTTTAGAACGCCACCTGCTACGCTCTTTTAATACCTTTTATTAGTTGCCTTTCTTTCATACTTTTAACATAACCAACCCATCTAAGCATAATCTTTTCAATTTCTGTCGCTACATTTTCTATCATTAATTCTAGTGCAATTTATATAAATAAATCCGTCAGTTAAATACCCTGAACCTGGCCCGTACTAGCTTTCGTCTTATTTTCTTTGTTATGCAAACCCCTTTAGAATATCCTTATAATAATCAGCTCTCTGCTTTAATTATCAAACTGGACCAGTAGAAAATATCGTCAATGTAGGAACTAATCAACGATATTATTGACGGGAACGGATGACCACAGATTATGAGGTGATATAGATTGCTCTCATCCATTAAAATGTTAATCGATAAGGGGCTTTTTTACTGGGTTCAGCATAAATGCTTTCGCAATATTTTATTACCAACTGAACCGAAGGCTTCAATAGCATGCAAACTTAGAACTCTAGAATAACTCTCCGGACTGTCATCCATTTCTGTAACTTTAAGCTTTGTTTAAAGTAGTTAGGTTTCATAGTTTTAAACGCAATGAGTCAATGGTGATGACCTCAAGAAACTATTCTTTAAATCTGACATTTTCTTCAATTTCCAGAAGCGTCAATTTACATGACAATGCTTTATAAAACAATAAACCGGTTTCTGGCCAATCGACTGTGAAATTGGCCACAAATTACAGATTCGGTAGCTTCTGTTTTACTAACTAATAAATTGACTGAATCATCGCTTGTTTTAAGATTCAGTTTTCCAGTAGTTTATAGAGTTCCAGAAATCCTTAATTTAAAAAAAAACCCATTACAAAAATAGACAGTACTTATTTCGGTAAATTGCTTTCAATTTTTTTTTTAATATGTTTTAAAACTAAATGAGTTGGGTGTGTTTCCTGACTATATTCTGAGAAGGAAGGCCGAATCAAAATCAGAGGATAGAGGTCAAGTAATAGCTAAAAAGTACCTACATAAGCTCTCCTTGTTACATGGGATCTAGGCATAACTGGCGAAATGTGATGGCCTTGTTACAACAGGAAACGAGATGAATATCTATGAATATATTACCAGTACACTATAATAAAATTATACCAAAATAAAAAAGTCCCATATGTGCCATCATCATGAAACAGCAAGCCGCACTCAATTTACAGCATAATAGTAATTCAATACTGTACAGAAACTATACTCGTCTACTAAAAGGGGACCACACACTAACTTAGCTATTAGGACTAACACACACATACATGACTTAAACAGGTTGAAACAAAAAGTATTTTAAAAGGATTTAAAAATTCGCCACTTTAACGAGATTTTTCGAAAGGAGACCTGTGTCCCAGCAATGAGGAACATTAGGCTGATAATGAACGAGATTTTGGGAAAAATGGAAGGGTGAAAGGGTGCAGTCAAATGTAACTTTGCATTATGAGATTATTAATCAATCTTATTGTAATCACAAGCCTATATCTTAGTAACCCTTCGCTAATAGCCTGACTTATTACTTGTAGATTTTTCTTTTTTGCAGGATTTCACTTTTAAACCACATCTTCGACACTTGTCGTATTCATAAATTACACCCTGTAGATGTATATTCACACATGCACAATATATACACTGCAGACCACACATACATACCCTCTTTAGTAAAAGTAACCCTCCCAAAAGTACCCTTGCTATTATTTTAACACCCTCCATATGGGAGGTAGTTTAGGGGATCGTCAATGACATAGAAAAAAGTAAAAATATAATTGTGACGAGTCTACTTAAAGAGACAAGTCATACAATTCGTCTGGTCTGTGAAAATTTAGATTTTATGATTAAAACAGGATGGATTTAGAAACTACATAACTAGTTTGTAACTTCTACTACTAGTTTGTAATAATAACATTATTACAAACTAGTTTAGTCCTAAATAATTAGACAGGTCCAATTTAGTAATATTCGTTCATGGTTACTGGTTATCTAGCGCTTTCAATGAGCTAGTGTCATTCCTCTATGTCAACTAAAATCTTAATTGATACAAAATCTTGACCAAAGTGCCCGAAGTGTTACTTCGGCCCAGATTTTGATTCCGCATCAGTCTTTTCCCTTAAGTATATCTAGTGCTTGGCTATGGTTATTTAATTATTAATTAGTGTTGCGCCGCTCCTTTCATTTATTTATTTATTTATTTATTTTTTACTTTAACATAAAACGGCCAGGGCCAATTACATTAGTTAAAGACAAATACAAAAACACATTCCAGAGTACAGTAACTTAAGTATACAGCTACTCGACAGTCATACGCTCATCTCACAATACTCCAGGCATACTGACAAGATCTTCTTCCATTCATCCATATCATTTCATATTTCGCCTGTGCCACGCACTCGCCCCACCGCTGTATGTTCCGCGTCTCGTCGCGCCTATACATTTTGTATGAAATATGAAAGGAGTGGCGCAACGCCTGCGCTGCACTATCGCCACGGCCGCACACGTCCCGCGCCTAATACTTTTTCTCTTTCTAACGACTTTACCGCAATCATTACTTCTGTTAAATGTGCGTTTGACATCATGTTTTAACAAATTAAACCAAAGTAACCTTTATTATTAACAGCAAAATATCCGTGTTATTACTTCCTTATAGTTGACATTTATAATTGTTTAGAGCGGAATTATTTACGAAGGCAATTTAGAAAAAAATGCTCAGATTTTCCGGTAGTTATTATTCCATCAACAAACGATTATTATAAAATTGTTAATGTTACGGGTTTCCTTGAATTGAGGTACGCGATTAGAATAATAATATTAAATATGATGTTCTATGTAACTCTGAGGTGCCTGATTTACACAATGTCCAATAATACATTACACATTTTTGACCCTTACTTTTCCGCTTTTCAGAGTTATTGACTGGTTCTCGCTGAATTTAAAGTGTGACACACATCTTGCTTTATAATCTACGATTCTTTATATCTTAATTCTGGGATTTGATATCATATGCATTAGGTTATTATCTGGAAGAAATTCGTAGCACTCAGAACTTTCAAATTCCGAAGTTTTAGTTTTATTCAAAGTTAAGAAAGAAATTCAATTGGGATATTTTATTAATATGTTGAATTGTTGACATTAATCCAATCAAAGCTCTGAATCTTCTGTAGCTTCTGACCTGAGGGCCAAGTCTACTCATTTACAAACGTTACATATTGTGAGTTTTTGACAGATTTGCCATATTAAATCTGTCAAAAACTCATAATGGCCGACCATTGAAACGTTTGTAAAATTAGTAAAATACGGCCCCTGGGTATTTTATCGATCCTTTTCATCGGTTTAATCTTTCACCATAACTTGGGGTCCTTTACAAAAACATCCCCTTTGAGAATGCTACGTCGTCTGTCAAAGTTTAGCAACCTCAGCAAGTTTAAAAAACCAAAACCGTGTTTTATATACCGATATGTTCCGCCTGTCGGTCTGCCTACCCTCTTAGACTAAAGGGCGTCACGAAGCCCCCTATTATTACGTTTTAGCAGAAAGCCACTGTAAAGATGAATGAAAGGGGCTGTTATGCCATATGTCAGGGATATGCGATATTGTTGCTTGGTATTTGTCAAATTCGCGAAATATAATATATGATTATTTGTGATGGAAAGATGGGGGGAATTTACGAAGATTATGACGTGTAACATTAAAAACAAAAGTATTTTCATCATAACTGAAGCATTTAAAACTTCGGGATTTGTAACATACAAGAAGAAAAACACTTTTTCAATATATTTATTCCCATCATTGAGACTGTTGAAGTCCGTGTAGAACCGTCTGGTTTTCAATATTCTCTGAAGACTAAATAGAAGCCCTCAAACTCAAAGCATTTATATGAATTAAAGCATTTTAGTCGCAAAGATGAAGCTAATTGCCCATCCCAAAGCGTAAAGGTTCCTATGGAGGAGAACGGGCAAGAAACTCCATAAACACTCTTTTAAATCTTGGATATTCTTGTTGCTTTAATCTTCAAAAATCTTGGATATATAAGAATAAGGCGCATAAGGATTTAATCAATAGATATTTCTAAACAAATGCTTACCTGTTAAAGTTATAAATATCCTCAATGTTGTTGAAAAGCTCGTTCAGCTGCTCGTCTGAGAACGTCACCTCTCGACGCCACTCGTGAAGATAACCCTGGAGCAGAAGAAAACGCTATTTTATTGTTTGTCATATGGTGGCTGGCAAACAAGATGGAAGCCCATCTGAGGGTAAGTGGTTTCCGTCGGCTATGGACATTTGTAATATCAGGGGCACTACAGGTGCATTGCCCATACTTTTTGAAGACGACTCTCTTTATTTATAGGAATTGGGGAGAATTATAGAGCAGTGGTGGCCCAGTGGTACCGGCCCTGACTTACGGGACGTTGTTTAGAATTTAAGCAGGCGCTTTACTTTGTGTAATTAAAATTTAATTCATCACCACTGCTCTCAAAACGGTGAAGGAAAAACATCGTGAGGAAACTGGCATGTCCTAGAACCAAAAATTCGTAGATATGTGACATCTACCAACACGCACTGGGCCCGCGTGGTAGATTACAGTTCACTCCCTCTCGAAGAGAGGAGACCTGTGTACCAGCGGTGGGAACATTATAGGCTTATTATATAGGAGACAGATAGACATTATAGTAGGTAGAAATGAGTGGGATGACGCAAAAAGAAAGCGTAGGTCAGGTCGAGGAGAGAGCAGTCTGGAAAGCACATGTGGGGAGAATTGTCCAGTTTCAGAATTCCTCAGTCATGAGGAACAGCGACTGACAAGAAGAAATTGGTGATCCACTTTTCTGTAGCAGTGAAGTCAGACATATTCTAAAACGATGCTCAATTGTTTAGTTCATAATCATCTGCCTAGCCTTTTCCCAACCAAGTTGGGGTCGGCTTCCAGTCTAACCGGATGCAGCTGAATACCAGTATTTTACATGGAGAGACTGCCTATCTGACCTCCACAACCCAGTAACTGGGAAAAACGATACCTAAAGTATTTCCCAGTTACTGGGTTGTTGTTGGCAAGACTGGTTGTCAGACTTTCGGGCTTCTAACGACCAGTAACGACTGTCAAAGACCCACGAATGACAGCCGGGACCAACGGCTTAACGTGCTTTCCGAGGCACGGAGGCGGCTCAATTGTTTAGTTATGAATTCAATTTAAAAAATTGTTTAGACGTGCTATTTATTATGAATGAACTAGCTGTGCCCGCGACTTCGTTCGCATGGATGTCGGAAAACAATAATATGTCGCTTAGAAAAGTTGTACCTTCATTTAAAAAGGGGGAATCTTTCGACCAGGCCTGGTGATTTTTCCTAGTAAGAAACTGCCAAAAAACTTGTGTTTTTATTTAAGAAAATGCTTCTCTTTATAAAATATTAGCGGTGGAACCACCTGGAGCGTACACAAAAAAGTTGCTAGGGTTGTTCACACGCGAAAGAGCTACATAAAGTTGGCCGTGGGAAAAGCAACCAATACCACCCCCGCAACGGATAATGTCTGGCCCTGAGCTTTGTTAATGGTCATGGCGTAACACAGGCTGACGGGGAATTGCACACGCTTAAAACTAAACGGGAAATTATTGGGAATGAGAGGAATTCTTGGAATAAAAACAACATCACCGGCGCCGCAACCTGTTAAGATTTCGGCTTCGATGACGTTTTGTTGGTGATTGGTGACTATGAGCCGAGTGCCGTTGCAAAGTTTGGGAGGACTTAAATTTCTGAGAAGAATTATTGGCACTCCGACTTTTAAACAAATTTTGTGTGCTGAAAGACCGGGTGTGTTAAGGGATTCTAAGAACTCTACTGGATAGTGTGTGGCATCTTCTTCTTCGGGAACCGTATTTATCGATGTATATTGTTGACTTTCCCCAGAAACATGTGCCAATATTTGTGTATTTATTGCTGTCCGATAGTCGAACAAATCAAATCAACCATAAGGCCTCTGCCTCGAATCTTGCGGGCAGTGCAGCGGGGCGGCGGCGGCGGCGGCGGCGCGGGCGCGGCAGGATCTTATGCGTAAAATCAAATGGACCGGTTCTCGAAAACAGCGGCGCGGCAGCGGCGAGGCGGCGGGCAGCGAGCGGTGCACTCCATTCAAGCGGTGACCGCCCGCGCGTCTGCATTGCAGTGTTGTTGCCCACAATAAATTGAGCGTTAGGAATAAATTTGAATCAAAAAGATGTTGCCGCCATTGTTCAGACATTTCTTTCGCGAATAAAAACAAATATCTCGACGACAAAATCGTGAACACAACACTACGCGGCTATAGTGACGCGCGATCTGCCCGCTAGTTTCGAGAACGGGTCTTTGATGCCCGCCCCGCTCCCGCGCCGCCGCCGCCGCCGCCCCGCTGCCCGCAAGATTCGAGGCCGAGGCCTTACACACGCCAACAACGATCGAATCGAATGAGCGGTGGTCACGAATCATACGAACAAATTACGAAGTATAGTACAGTTCGATTCAAACTTAATGGCGGCTCGGAACATGAGGCGAGTCGCTGCGCAGTAACAATTTCATGTGACAGCGGGGGTGAGGGGTGGGGTACTGCACAGCTAAAAGTTAACTTCCGAGCCGCCATCCGTCCTGCTGCCCGCAAGATTCGAGGCCGAGGCCTTACACACGCCAACAACAATCGAATCGAATGAGCGGCGGTTACGAATCATACGAACAAATTACGAAGTATAGTACAGTTCGATTCAAACTTAATGGCGGCTCGGAACATGAGGCGAGTCGCTGCGCAGTAACAATTTCATGTGACAGCGGGGGTGAGGGGTGGGGTACTGCGCAGCTAAAAGCTAACTTCCGAGCCGCCATTAAGTTTGAATCGATCTGTAACGACTCGTTTCTTGACTTCTTAATTTGAACCTAATGAACGAAACCAACCAAAATACCAAATCAAAACCAATCAGATCAATCAATACTTTCAACGAATGACAACCCAACCAACAATTTATTCTTTATTTATTATTATTATATTATTATTATTATATTATATTATCGACACTAAAGAAGTCAAAAACAAAGATACCTACACTAAAAATTATTTGGAATATCTGGGCGAAAGTCATTCTTCGACGGAGACTCTTAACACCGCGATTCAGAAAATGACATTAAACGAACAACGCCATCTATCGAGCACGTAATGATACTATCAAAATATATGGGAAAACGTTCGAACACTCTGTAAGCTAAATAAACTATGTAGAAAAGTGAAAAATTAAAGAATAAATACCTATATTTTTTAAGAAATTAACATTTGTCACTATTCTTTCATGATTATCAAGATTTGAAAGATAGGTAGCGCCACCTATCGCACTAATACTAAACTAATAAATAAACAACGCATCTGGAAAATTTTAATTAATCTAACTTTAGAGTTATATTCTATACACAATGTATCGCGTTAAGTTTCCGCGCAAAGAAAATGACGGTCATATAACAACACACGATCTCACAAACCTAGTAATTAAGAAGTAAGTATCATTTCGCGTCAATAGATGTCGTTACGTGTATGTACATTACGTAATGAAAATTCCTTCTTGAACACTTTAAATTCATATATCTTTTGATATTTTGAAGCGATTGCGATGAAACAAAAACTAATTGAAACATCGAGTTACACACAATATTTGAGTATAAAAGTTAACCATATTGATTTCGTACTTTTTACGTGATAGTGGAACAATCAAACTAAAGAACATACAAACAGACAGACAGACAAACAGACAAAAATTCCAAAAATGGTAGAAATGGAATCTGTTGGTTATTCTTGGACAACCCACCAACTTTTTTTTTTTTTTTTTTCATTGTACAGAAACGCCTCGTCTACAGATTTATTATATGTATAGAATAAATAGATAGAATAGATTTTCACTAAAGTGTTGACTGACCTTTTGCTATCTTGTGCTTCTGTTCGTGATTTCGATTCCATACTTCCGAGATACCTGTATATATTTTGTATTTTGTATGACTTACATATGACATTTTTCTTTCACTTTCAATTTAAAACGTAATCCTAAACCCGTTAAACCCATTCATCATTTAAGAAAGCCTCTCACAATAAACGCGAGTGGTCAACAGTTCCACTGGAGCCCCATCAGACTGGGTTCAGAGAACAATGCTCAATTTAGCCGTGCCCCACTTGAGTGGTTATGGTGGTCGCAATATGTGGTTAACAGCACAATGAGGTACCATACAGTATTTATATGTAAACTGACATAAATTATAGCTCCAAAGATTTGTGTATGTTATTGTCGGACGTCAGAAAACTTGTTAAGACTTTTTTTTTTCGGCGACACTGCCAAAATGTCTTTTGGAAAATACCTGTATCCTAAAAGCAAATCTGCCAATATGCAATAAACGCCTCTGTGGTCTAGTGGTACGCCACCTGTCTCAGACCCAGAGGTCTGTTCAATTCCCAGCGGAGGCAAAATTTTCTACTCGGTTTGGTTAGTTGGTGTGGTAGGGCTTGTTCTAAGTAAAAAAACATAATGACAGTCAGACTCGGCAATAGATGCGTTTTGCCAACTTATCGGCTAATTTTATCAGCCCAGTTTTCCCAACCCACCGCACCGCCGCCGGCGCCGTTGGGAAGCAATTCTTTCCACAAAAAACCGGAATAGAAAAAGTAATAAAACACCACCTCCACAACAATGCAAAGGATTATATCGTCCTAGTTGATAGTAACACGATTCGTTTGTGGGCACAGTGGGCAGGACGATCGTATGTCTTCCGCTCTACTTTCTGAAAGTAAAATTAGAACGAATTTCTAAAGCAAATTAGTAGAATCTGTGATATTATAAGGCTGGTGTACACCGGTTACGCGCTAAATAGTAAGAACAAAAAGGTTTTTTTTTAACCTCTATTGTCCGAACGGTAGGCAAAGGACCGAGGAGGAGGCTCGTGAGGAAACCAGCATGTCCTACATAGCACCAAAAAATCGAAGATATGTTACATCTACCAACCCGCACTGGGCCCGCGTGGTAGATTATAGCCCACTCCCTCTCGAGTAATTAGTCAACTTGTCCTACATGCCTACGGCCCATTTAGGACGTTCTTTTGATTTTCTTCAAGTCGTCTTAGATGGGCCGTAGGCATGTAGGACGAGTTGATGAATTACCCTCCCTCTCGAGGAGACGAGGCTTGTGTCTCATTATTGGTAACATTATAGGCTGATTAAGCGCCGCGTCAGTCTGTCCCAGCCCTTACCCGCAACTATCGCGGCGCGTGCTCCCGCGCACGGCGCTAGAAAGCTCTGATAACGTGATAAAGGTATCACGAAGCGCTCGCCTTATTGGGCACAGCAGTTTTGTATATGGTAAAAACATTACGTACATACCTACATAATGCTCTTATCTGATCACTTTTGCCTTTCAAAAGATTATTCTGACGGTAATTACCTGCTTGGGTAATTTTTTATGTAATTTATGGTATATTTTGATTTTATACAACCTGCTTTACTTGGTATATGAGCAGTATCGTCCTTATATGGAGTATTATAATTATATTCAGTAGATAACAGTGCTAGTCTGTTTTTTAATTTCATAGACTAATTTGACATTTCAAGTGATTGTTGTTGGTTTTTTCAATTTGCAGTTTGACATTTGCACCTGTCAATTTATTCTACGAGATTAAAAAACGGATTTTAAGGTTAAATATTTTTTTAAATGTAAATACACCCACTTATTATTGTTATAGTTAGGTTGGTCGACCTTTGCGAGCATTGGAAACGTAGAATTATAACCGGCTAAGTGCTAGTCGGACCCGCGCACGAAAGGTTCCGTACCATTATCTATAAAAACGGCAAAAAATCACGTTTGTTATATCACCCTTAAATATTTATTTTATTCTGTTTTTTCGTATTAGTTGTTATAGCGGCAACAGATATACATCATCTGTGAAAATTTCAAATGTCTAACTATCACGGTTCATGAGACAGACCGACAGACAGACAGCGGAGTCTTACTAATAGGGTCCTGTTTTACCCTTTGGGTTCGGAACCCTAAAAAACCTTGTGGAAATGATAAAATTAGTAATTTGGCACCTCAGGCAGTGGGTGTACGAAAGTAGAATTCCGCCTACTCTTTCCGGAATTATACATATAATTCCGGAAAGAGTAGGCGAATACTAATTACTTATTTCTTTAAAAAAAGTTGACATTTTAATGGGTTTAAATTATATGATATACCTACCTACTTCAAATGAATAAATGTAACTTTAATTGGAAAATGGAAGTGAATCTCCAAAAATCCCAATTTTCCAAGGCCCTCAGCACGATTTTAATATAAATGCTAATCGTTACAACAAAATAAGAAATGAATCCCTATCATAATCATCATCCTACGCCATTTATAATGTAAACAAATATAATTATAACAGTAGTCAGATCTCGGCTTAGCAATTCGTTTAACCTAAATATTCAAATTGCGTGCCCAATCTGTATAAATACATCTAGCAATCGGACCACTGTAAACAGGACCGCTATTCAATAAGACTTGAATGAAATAGTTTTACATAAGAATGTTTTACAAAAACAAAAACAACCGACTTCCAAAAAAAACACTAAAAAGGGAAAAATAACATTTCCGGAAGTCGGTGGCAAAAAACGAAAATTGAAAACCAAAGATTTTTTACGACGAAATATTTTTTGAATACCAGCGGTTTATAGTTCGGTTTAGAGGTAACGTTGGATTTTTTTTCTATTGAGAAAATATGTAATCATGTTTTCGCCAAACATAGGACCTAGCATCAATCCTCAACTTTAACATACATTTATTTCAAAATTAATGCTGCAGTATTTTCGGCATAACGGAGGATCATGCTAAGCAATTTGTAGGGTAGGTGGCGTTCTATAGTTTCTGCCTACCCCCATGGGAACAACGCGTGAGTTTATTTATAACTTGATGAAATGATATTGTAATGAAGTTACGTACTACAACCATCCAACATAACTCTATACATGTTGAATGACATCTCTATGTTGATTCTTATGCCTTGTTTGAATGGACTAGCGGGATTGACAAGTCAATACTACAGTGCCAGTTAAGTAGATTACAGTGGTGTGTGTAAGAGCTTAACCGTATTTAAAAGCTTGGGTGCCGGAAATGAGATGACAGTATTAATAAGCTGGTTTACTAGTGACTCCGATACTACAAAGTACGACAAGGCTCATTTCTATTGTGATAGCAAGATTTGATTATGTTGGTGAAGACATTAGAGGTATTGAAATCATCACACCTATGCATGCATAGGTATCAGAGATTCTTCAATATCCAAATTCTAATGTTCTTCCTAGCCAATGTTAAGCCTCGTGTAGACTTGCGCGACGCGACAACGCGACGCGACTGTAACAAAACAACTTCTAAGAAAAGTTCTCGGTACAATAATTACCAGTGTCCCGTCACGGCCGAGGCTTTAAAATATTTTTCTGAGATATTTCCTCTAGAACAGTGTTTTTCAACCTGTGGGTCAGGCCTTACTCAGTGGATCATGGACAAAAGAAAAAAGGCAAGTGTTTCTAGCTCCTACATTTCACACTAATAATACAAATTCAGTCAGAAGGATGACCCTAGGGCCTAGGGGGTCGCTAGAATTTGTTAACTTCTAAATCGCGTATTCAAAAATATTTAAAAACACTGCTCTAGAAAAGTAAGTTTACCGTTTGACAAATCGCTGTAGTCTTGTCCCTAATAATACTTTTGCACGCACCTAGTCCAATAAATACAGAAAGTTCATCTTTCAAATGTTTTCATAAACAATAAAAAAAACACGTTTCCGAGAGAAACGTGTTTTTTTTAATGAAGATGCAATAAAAACATCTCGAGTCTAAAACATGTGACTTGTGTGTTTGTAAATAAACAGCATTACGTGGGCGTGGGCGCACTCGACTGTCCACTCTACGTGCTACTCGCGTCAGTAACTCGCCCTCACTGTCATTGTCATGGACGATATAGATCGTGGGCTGATAATGTTATTGTAATATTTAATCATATTGTATGCTGTTGAAATGAAAGAAATCGGAAAACTTTAAGCATGGAAACTGCGATCTATTCTGTATAACCTCACCGTGAAAACTTAGGTGAAGTGAGCTCAATAGATTGCTTTAACGTAAATAATCAGATAATCGTCTTAACTTTGGGTTCCTTCGAATGAAAACTGGTGAAAGCTTTCTTCATTCGATAATCAAGACAATAAAGCGCAGAGAAATACAGCGGGTTAATGACCTCAAACCCAATCAAACAAAAATAAAGATAAAGACAGACACTAAAATGAAATCTACTTCCTTAACTAAATATTTTGTTAATTCGCTCGATCCATCTACTGGCTGTAGTCCAAACAGGGCACAATATAAACAATAGTGGTCTGGGTAAGGCCGCGTGTACACTGTACTGTGCCTTCAACCCGCGACACCGGTTTATACCACATTGTCAATGCCATTGTCACTCATATGCGTAAGGCGGGATACTCACTGGGTACAATAACAGCGCGGTTGGACACGCGTTTTCGTACGAGTATCTTTGCCAGTGTTATGTGTCACATAAAGACGTCAAAAGCAGTGCACCTAACAAAAATATCTCTAACCTAGGTTTCTTAGCATTTGCAATTAAATGAGCCTTCATTTCCTTGTAAAAAGTTACAAAACTGTTTTGTATCTGTGAGTAACCGATAAAAAAAGCTTGCATTCGGAAGTTTAGACTTATTTCTGTTTATATTATGAGATTTTTGTCCCTATCTATTTATTTTACAGAAATATGTATTTGAACAAGCATGCAAAGTCGACATAGTGTGAAAGGAGCCCAGCGATTTAGAAGCAAAAACAAAATGCGCCGTCAATTCGCCTAGTGCGTACACCTATGGGAAAACGAATCTATCCATGGCGTCGTCGTGGTTCTAATAGCGGCTGATTATGATACAGCACGCACTCGATATGATAATGACTTTGTTAAAATATGCATGAGACATGTCATACTTTTATTAAGCTGCGCAGATTTTCACACGATGACCATGCGTAGGAGTGTGTCGATGTTTTTATAATTATGGTGTCATGTAGGTATTGGGTGTGATTGCGACAGATTTCTTCAAAATCTTTATTGATGATTATTTGGAAGATGGCATGGTCAGATAGGCAGTCTCTCCATGTAAAGTAGGTGCTGGTATTTAGCTGCATTTGGTTAGACTGGAAGCCGACTCCAACACATTTGGGAAAAGGCTAGGCAAAAAGATGGCAATTTAAATAAGATCTGGGGAAACTGACAGTCACCCAAGCTAAGCACTAAAATGCATACAACTGCAATATTTCTTCAAGAAACAAAATAGTATTTGTGCCATTGTTAACGCATACAAAAGTTGACTGAAGAAAAGTGATATCCAAAAATGTAAATGTTATATTAATGAGAGCCATTGAAAAGATGAACAACGGCAAAGAAAGAAGGAGAAAATCAAAAAGAAAATAATGAACCAACTGAATAAAAAGCAAATGTAAAGACAGATAAGTCAATGAAAGAATTGCCATTGCTTTATGCTTCCCGTTCTGATAAATAATGATGGTATATATAACAGCATAGACCACCCAGCACCTCCACCAAATTATAACCCCAAGATATAGTTCTCCAGACCGTATTTCTGCCACGGAGACTAGCCTTCGGCGCGGGAGATATTATAGTGCGAAGTATGTGCGCACACACAGGGTACTCTCTCTTCCCTGACTCTCTATTCCGATGGGACGGAGACGACACGACCGGAGAGAGATCAAGATACAGACTAACTGTCTAGTTTGGGGCGCACTGGCAAATAATATTAAATTGTAACCTAGCTACCTATAGGTAATATTTAAATCTTTTTACTCATGTCGTCTCAACTTGCTCTTGACCTGTGAACCTGCTTACGGTATTACCGTGGACGTTAAAATCAATTTTCTATAAGTAATTAGAAATATACGACCAAACGGTACCTAAATTCCACTAAAATCTTACTATTCCCGGGCTCCTTTCAACTAAATTTCAATAGCTTCTAAAGCTGATCACATTACGACCACAGTCACCTTTTAAAATGGCGTAACTGCATAATTCTGTGTCCAAACGTTGTACAAGATATATGTTGTGCCTCACCAAAGAGATAAACCATTTTGCAATTAAAATGAAGCAGGTATTAATAAGTTATTAAACTAGTGGATGTCGGAGCGGATTACCGCTGAAATTAAACGTTGGCTGATCAAAATGTTTATTTGTATGTATGGTTATTACGGCGTGTCTACATGAGGCGATACGCGCTATATTATGATTAAATATTTTTTTACTATTTTAATTTCAAGCTTGATTATTTTTCTACACATAGTAAGAATATTTGAGTATTGAATAAATAATAATAATAATTGAATAAAATTATGGGTCGGTAGGGTATTACAAAAACTGTCGCCATAATTAGTTATTCAAGATACTACTACTAAAGTTTTCTTTATAACCTTAAGCTGCCATAAAATATCGAGCCCTAATCTGAAAGTTGCTAGTTCAAGCACGTTCATTAATATAACGTTAACGAGAAAGTGTTAATGACTCGTTTGTAACGCTGAAAGCTTTTAAATACTAAGAAAACCTCATGAAATAGATATTTCGTTAAAGTTTCTAATGTAACACCTAAAGTTTCTCACAGATTCAAAGTTATTAAAATTCACTGCATTTTGTGATGTCAAAACTTTCATAGACATCTTGTAACGCCATTATAGTTAATCTCATTCTCTCGGTCTCACCGTGTGTGGTCTTTGATCTAAACATATCTCACTTTCATATTTGTGGTACACGACTCATTTAGCTATTTAAGTGTCCAGAGGGAATTGAACTTTTCGTTGACAAAACGTTATCCTAAATAGTTACCGTTTTAGAAGCTCGTCCAAGTTGCTAATCAGTCCTCAAATATACTCAAAGCAAATAAACCATTCTAATAATAAAAGAGCTTCATTATGAAGTAGCTCAAGTAAATAAAATTAATTCTAACTCCATACTAATAACCGTAAAACAACGTCAACACTTGACACTAATACGCAAATGAGCCACAAAACTACGCAAATGAGCCACGAATCTTGCGTACCGCCCGTGTGCACACATCTTAAGTACAATCGTGTAACAGTACTCGCCCACCTAGACTATTAATAGGGCATTGCGTTTTTATGATCGCAAGGCGGAAATAAAAATATTTTGATTGGTCTGCCCACGTTGGGATACAAGACTATCTACTTGACTATCAATAGATAAAGTAGTTTAGAAGGTGTATCGAGTCGAAGTCGCTATGACAGAATGTGAATGGAGCATGCGAGAGGCTTAGAGGATTCGACTTCAGTAGAAAAACACATTCGGACCTTCGGAGTAAAGTAAAAAGTAAAAGTAAGTAAAGTAAAAAAGTAAAAATTCATATATTTTCCACACTAATTAAAAACACATTACAGTCATTATTAAAATGGAGTGGACTGGAGCCTAAACTAGGGCAGCCCTGTATTTCAGGACTCCAGGTCTTCCTCCCGCGGCGAGTGAGTTGGTTTTGGTTTGGCAATTTACTAATGAATGAGTGTGTTTATACGTGTGAGTACGTGGTACGTGTGTGTGTGATGTGTGTATGTTTGTGTGTGTGCGTGTGTGGAGTAATTGCATAACACACAAAAAAATAAAAGTTAAAAAACTAAAACCCGGCTACGACAAAAAGTTAACTAAAAAGGTATAAATAAGACATCTCAGACAGACAAATCAAAAAACCGGAGTCAGACGTGTTAAGGCATCAACCAGATTACGTGTGACTCCGTATTTTTATTAAATACGCTTACGCACAAATTATTATTAAATACGCATAAATGCTTGCAATCACATATTTAGTTATAAAAAACTTTTCTGATGGTGTAATTTCTCTAGCATCTGTGTGTCAGATAGCTTTCTTTCAAATCGTTTGATAATTATGATCTACGCAACTTTTGTCTGTGCGTGCTCTCATGTACAACTGGGTTTATAGCTGTACCGATAACGTATCTTACTTTGAACACAATTTTGATTACGTAACATAGATTTAATGTTTATATTACTTTTCTCAACCAAAATGCTAGAAGTTTCAATACAAAACCCCATTAGTCAAACTGACACATTAAAAATAATAAATATTTAACAAATAAAAACCGAACAAAATCTAGTTAAAATATTCACCATAAAATCGGAAATTGTAGATCCAGCTGCATATTTAAATAATTAAATTAAAATATGCAAGATCGATAAAAGATCACTAAACATGAAACTATAGACAAAATTCCAAACTTCCGCTACATGTTAGCATATGCCTGTTGCACAGCCCTAGGCAATACCACAATATCAGACAGCAAAGAAGTCACATTACAACTTACAGAAAGAAAGAAATAAAAAATATTTAATTTGGGACATGCAAAGGATAATTATACACAGGAAATACAGGAGTATTAAAATTAACACATTAAACATATTTTTCAAATAATACAACACATTACACAATTAGAGAACTTTGAAAGTTTGAATGCAATGCTGTGAAATTAAATGGAGGAGGCTTTGAACTGTTCCTGAAACTTGTGACAGTTTACTTCTCTTAATTATTAAGTCTAGTACCTATTCAGGGCATATAAAGGCCACTGTCTGGCACTACCAGCCAGTTGTTGCAGAAACGTAACTTTTAAAGCTGCCATTAAATACTAATCTTCCATTAACTTTTTACAGAAAGGAAAATTAGACTGATGAAATTAATGAAATCATTAGCGTTAATGATACATTACTTAATGGGGCATTAATGATTGTCTTTGTGCAACTGGGTTGTTAACGATATCAACAGTTTGACTGAGGGCTTCTCTTTTGGCTCAAAAGTGAACCTTCTGTATCCATTCTCTGAATGGTATACTCTTGCGCATCTTTTCTGCAGTCGTAAGCCTCAGCACTGCATCAAACCCACGTGCTGCACGGTGCACGCCTTGTTTAAATAACTCGATATACTACCCACTGCGATACGGTTGAGATGAGATATAGCAACTAGCGATTTTATGCGGCGAAGGAAATGCTTCAGCAGACCACACAACACCTGACTGAGCATGTCATTATCCATCAGCTGCTGGCACCATATTATGTCATAAATAATCTGGTGCCGTTTTTTTTTTTGAAGTGAAAACTTCTTTAGCCGCGTTGAGCACTTTTTGGGTGAACAAATATCATGGAATTCGCGTCAACGTCACCGTTACGCTTGAAGAAATGTTTTTAGCGCCATCTACCGTCTACCGTTTGAATTACGTTGAGGTTACGAATTGTTGCTTTGTTTTCACTAAGACTGACCCGTATGTTTTTTTTTTGAGTCGATATTGTCATCAGTAAAGTTTTGAGTATGAATGTCGATGACTATAAGAGTAGGGGAAGACCTAAGAAACGATGGATGGACTGTGTGCAAGATGATATGGCTAGAAAGGGGGGTAACTACCGAGATGACGACTGATAGAGAAGTATGGAAGAAAAAGATTATGTTGCGCCGATAACAAATAAATTGGGATAAGAACTCTCTCTCTCTGACATCCTTACTTTATCACTACATATTATAAAACGAAGTCCTCCGCCGCGTCTGTCTGTTCGCGATAAACTCAAAAACTACTGCACCGATTTTCATGTTGTTTTTAATGGATAGAGTGGTTCTCGAGGAAGGTTTTAGTATATAATAACCGACATCCACGCGGGCCAAGCCGCGGGCATCAGCTAGTTAATATTATAAATGCGAAAGTGAGTTTATTTGTTTGTTACGTTTCCATGCTACAACGGCTGAACGGCACATGGGTAGACCATGACCAGGTATAGGACATAGGATATTTTTTATCCCGATATTCCCATGGGATCGAGACTCGGGTAAAACCGCGGGGCACAGCTAGTAAGCTTATAACTATCAATCCTGTTGAAAGTCGTCGTAGAAAGTATGAAACGCTTTGAAAGCGATTGCCACTTGTCTCTATGAGCAGTGATAGCCCAGTGGTGTGACCGTCAGACTGCCAAGTCATATGTCTCGAGTTCGAACCCAAGACACGCACCTCTGACTGTTCGGATTCATGTGCGTTTATTATCACTTGCTTCAGAAACGGTGAAGGAAAAACATCATGAGGAAACCGGCATGCCTGAGAGATATTTTTCGACGGCATGTGAATCCAAGTCAAAGGCCCAGGGCCGGCTTAACTCTGACACCAGGTTAGTCACTAACCATACAAAAAGAAGAAGACTTGTCTATAGGCCCCCTTAGGTCGGGCTCCTTATTACAGACTAGCTTCCGCCCGCGGCTTCGCCCGCGTGGTATGGCGATAAAAAGTAGCCTATGTCCTTCCCCGAGATGCCATCTATCTCCTTGCCAAATTTTATCGAAATCCGTTCTGTGGTTTAGGCGTGAAAAGGTAACATACAGACAGACAGAGTTACTTTCGAATTTATAATATTAGTAGGGATGTCGAAATCGCTTTGACTCCTAACTTAGACCACACCATGAGAGAGTTGTATTGCTGATTTTATTGTTTATAATTCTGTAAATCCATATTTGTTACGAGCGCTAATAATATTTAGATCAACATACAACCTGATACTGACCTGCAAATTGCAAAAAACGTAAGAAAATTTGAATTTCGCGGGCCACCCTAGCGCATCAACCTTAACCAAAACCCTGTCTATGGAATGGTGGCAAATATTTGAATAATTATTTAGTTATACAGCCACTATTCTTATTTTTTAACTACAAGATTGACCACCATGAACGCGGTCTTACGTTACATTGTCGTGCATGTATTTTTATAACTGGCGACCCACGCACGGCGCGTTTTATAAATATGCTCCGTGGGCAAGCATGGTCGTTTAAAAATAGAATACAACCAGCTTGTGAGCTTTCATTCATGCTGCTTGCTTTATATTATCAATAATATTGTATGAGGCATGTTAACTTACCTACATTATAACAAAAGAAGTAGTTTCATTGTAGGATTTTGTCATGTTTTTTTAGGGTTCCGTACCCAAAGGGTAAAACGGGACCCTATTACTAAGACTCAGCTGTCCGTCCGACTGTCTGTCTGTCCGTCTGTCACCAAAATGGTATCTCATGAACCGTGACAGTTAGACACTTGTCACAGATGATGTATTTCTGTTGCCGCTATAACAACAAATACTAAAAATAGAATAAAATAAATATTTAAGGCCAAAATTTTTTTTTGCCGTTTTTATAGTTAATGGTACGGAACCTTTCGTGCGCGAGTCCTACTCGCACTTGGCCGGGTTTTTTTCATTAATTCTGTTATCCTTCTTGTCAAGTTTTAGTATAGTGTAAGTCAACTAATCCAATCGGTAAACACTGTATTAAACATTTTACTCTGTGATTTTACTAGTGAAACAAGACTCTTTCACTAACCGATTGAAAGGATATAATTTGTCACTCATAATATTCTAAACTAACATCTATCACTTTCAATCGTAAAATTAATCTAATCATCTTTTTTCAGTCTCTCCAGTCATATTTTAATTTTGCGTGTGCGTTTGGAAGTGATTGTGAAATTTGGATTTCAAGGGGTTGCTAATATACGGGTGACGAAAACGGGGTAAAAAATCGGGTTACCAAACGACTGTAGCTTCAATAAAAAATGTACGTTAATGTAATTATTACTGACATTTTACTATTGTATTTTGACAAATGATTGACATTCTTAATAATTATAATAACTATGATGTATGTTCCAATTTTTAACCGACTTCTTCAAAAAGGAGGAGGTTCTCAATTCGTCTGTACGTTTTTTTTTTTTTTTTTGTATGTTACGCGATTACTACGCCAATTATGAACAGATTTTGTTTGGTAGGTCATGCTTCAGAGGTGGTCCCATATAAATTTTATTAATTTTGCTTGCGTAGTTTTTGAGTTAGCTTCAATAATTACGTATTTTTCCCACTTTGCGTATGTAGACGATATCTTAATTTTCCTTCACTGTTATTTACATAGCAGGTAGTGGTATTCGAATTTCTGTGGGGTAGGTACTACAACTAAAAAGTGAAAAATAAAAACTTGCAAACAACAAAAACACTAAAAACGTGAAAAATAACTTTTATTTCGGAAGTGTCTTTCCTTTTCAATTTTCGTTTTTCCCACCGACTTCCGAAATAAAAGTTATTTTTCACGTTTTTAGTGTTTTTGTTGGAAGTCGTTTTTTTTTTTTTGTATAAGTTTTTATATTAGCTTCATTCATTTATTTAATTAATTTTGCATGCTAGTTTTAGCGAATTGTGTTAGAAACTGTTAAAAACCCGACCATCTGTAATGTACTACAATTCTTGCAAAAAATTAATTTCATTTCTTTTCATTACGGTTCTTAATAGGTACATAGTTTGTATGTTTGAAGGAACTGACAGAAATAACCCGTCCGTATCAAAACGTCCTAAAAGCAAATGGTTCTATTAGCAAAACGACCCATAATCAAA
Organism: Lithophane semibrunnea; assembly: GCA_947363905.1. NCBI lineage: Eukaryota > Metazoa > Arthropoda > Insecta > Lepidoptera > Noctuidae > Lithophane > Lithophane semibrunnea. The sequence continues at coordinate 9,797,000 of OX376212.1, read as the reverse complement.
ACGACACTTTAGCTAAATGACCTATTAGCAAATGTAACGTCTATTTTGACAGCCTCGTTTGTCTAGTGGTCGCAAGCGCTCCTGCTAAGCATGAGGTCCTGGGTTCAATTCCCAGGTCGGATAAAGTGTCATTGAGTTTTCCATCAATAATTTCTGAGTAGCAGCCCGGAGTCTGGATTTGTGCCTAGTTGATGGTAATAGGCTCGCCCCCTATGACATAGGACTTAATCATAACTGGCGAATTCTGGGTTGACTACTGATACACCCTTCGGGGGTAATAGGGGTGATGGTATGTTATGTATTTAAGACACTCGCTAGGTTAGTTCTTTGGTGACGACCTTCTTACGGTACTAATAGCCCAGGAAAACATTAGTATGAAAAATCCATAGCTTACACGCATACGTGTACCCATAACCATTGAACCATACAAGTCTCCCATCCATTTTCTAACAACTTCATAGCAAAAACGAGAGCAAAAATATAAATCGGCCACGATTAATGGGCACCCTATAATCTAACCCCATATTAGGGTGCCCCGTTAGCAGTGCCAACACAACCCGCCTCGGGCTTGCCATGATCTTGCCACGCATGTTTAAGCCTTATCTACATATGATAAAGTCTAAATCACCGTACATTAGTATCCTTCCCTAAGAGCTTTCCCACCAGTGTAATTTGAACTTCCTCGTCCCGCTAATTCTTCACAAAATGGGTGCTTAAAAGGACGGTAGGATTAATATGAAGGGTCTAGTCAGTTTGGTGGGTCACTCTGACTAAGATCAATTGCTCTGTCAATCTGTCTGTCGCCGGTTTAACTAGGAAACTTGAAGGTCTTTTTACGGTAGAATTGTTTTTTTTTTCGGTCTGCCTATGTTAGGAAAAGCTGTTTAGCATTTAATTGTTTCGCAAAAAATCCCACTTATTTTGTTTATTTGTAGCGATAAAGTTGTATTAATTCTTCATAAATATTGTCACTTTTGACAACTAGCCATGTCAATGTCAGTTTGACGTCTGTCAACGTCATTTTGACAGTTTAATCCTTCATTCGTTAATAAAACTCGTCTAGCTTATTCATTCAGTGTAGACTTAACTAAGAATGACTACGTAAGGAGTTTAATTTCATATCTCGTTATGAGAAAAGGCTTTTATTTGCCCTGCCTACGCCAAACAAGAAAGCGTGAGAAAACATCAATAATGATTGTAAATCTCTTTAAGTACCTATCAAAATATAATGAAATTATAATTACACATAATTCATTAATTTTACTACACCGACGCCGTATAGTCCATTCAATATCATTGGCTAATAATTAAACAGATGATGAACTCCGATACAATAATGTTATGCTTGTCTTTTTGAGAAAGTTAAATGGTTATTTATCTGAAATGAAATGAAATGAAATGAAATTGTTTATTCTGTAAATAGGATATCGCAATCACTTTTACACGTCATATTATTAAAAAAATAAAATAAGCTAGATGAGGTCGGCGTTTCCTATCTGACTACTCTGAGAAGAAAGGCCGAAACAAACTCAGAGGTCGCAGTCTCTTTTAAGGTCCAGACATAATCTTGGTCAAGCCATATGAGGACCATGTAGATTAATGTCTGAAATGGTCTTTTGAGGAAAGAACCACACAGATTTGAGTGGACCTGTCCAGTCAGTGCAAGCATTTGTCAGTAACCGAGGAGCTCAACTCAGAGCTGAAGGAGCTCAACGACTCGACGAACAATACCAAAAAAAGGACATTTGGGTAGGCCGCAGAAAGTACTCAAAACTGCCAGACCATCATTAAAACAGGGAAAGAGGAGCAAAAAATAAAAAATGATCCACATAGTCCTCACATTCACAATAATCAAAACAAAATAATACTTTACAAAGTAATAATGTCATGTTGTATAAAGAATAATCAACAATGTCAATTTGTAGGTATATAAAACTGGTATAATTTAATGATTTTAGATACTAATTAAAGTTAAAATGTCAAGTTCTAGGGTTTTTTCAAGGCTTAGCAGAGCGAGCAGCTCAATCCCATGCATTTCTGTCTTCTAAATAATCCGAAATTTTATAGTACCCTTTTTTACATAGTTTGGTTTTAATACTGCTTTTAAATCGTTTAATGGGTAAGTTTCTAATATCAATGGGAAGTTTGTTGTAAAAGCGTATACATTGACCCATGAACGAGTTGCCTACTCTGTGGAGACGAGTGCGATGTACAGCAAGATTGTGTTTATTCCTAGTATTTATACTATGAATATCGGACATTTTCTTAAAATTTGATATATCCTTGTGTACATACAACAGGTTTTCAAATATATATTGTGAGGCTACAGTCAGAATATCTATTTCTTTGAATTTTTCTCTAAGGGAATCTCTTGGACCTAGGTTGTAAATGGCTCGAACAGCCCTTTTTTGTAAAACAAAGATATTATTGATGTCCGCACAGGTTCCCCAGAGAAGAATCCCATAGGACATAAGACTATGAAAATAGCTAAAATAAACAATTCTGGCTGTATCTACGTCGGTTATCTGTCTAATTTTTTTAACAGCATAGGCGGCCGAACTAAGCTTTCCTGACAATTTTTCTATGTGTGGGCCCCATTGTAATTTGCCGTCAATAGTTATTCCAAGAAAAACCGTTGACTCAACAGGGTCCAACTCTATTCCATTGACTTGAACGTTGGTAGTTAGCTGCCTGACATTTGGCGTTGAAAATTTAATCAGTTTAGTCTTTTTCTCATTCAGGAGTAGATTATTTACATTAAACCAATGCACAACTTTAGAGAGTGCATCGTTGACTTGTTCAAAGTTGACTAACTGACGTTTGATTTTAAAAATGAGCGAAGTGTCATCTGCGAATAATACGATCTTGTTATTATCCCTTATATGATAAGGTAAGTCAGTCAGTCATCTGAAGGTGTAAATAGATTTGAATTAGAGCATTATCTGTTAAGGAGTCGTGCACTCCGGCTTACGGCGCTAATCAGAATTGTATTAACTTGAGATACCTACAACAGTTTCTAAGTTGCGCAGTTGCGAAGTTGTAGGACCTTGCCTTCCTACTTGGTAAGTAACATGAAGTTTCAAAAGTTGGAAACTGTACCTACTGATCTTTTGCTACAATTTGCACCATAGCATAGTAGTGTAACACACGATCAATCACAATCTGAATAATTTTGAAGGATATCCATTGCTTCATATGTTCGAAAAAGTCTGCTCAACAATGTAAACAACGCAATGAATGTTGTTGAACTGTCAAAATGAAACAGGAATTAAAACCATGATCAAGCACGCGGAACATACCAACATAATTTATTAGGTACCAAGGAAGATGCCCTCACTTATCGAAACTCCTCCGTGCCTCGGAAAGCACGTTATGCCGTTGGTCCCGGCTGTCATTCGTGGATCCTTGACAGTCGTTACGGGTCGTCAGAAGCCCGAAAGTCTGACAACCAGTCTTACCAAGGGGTATCGTATTACCCAGTCACTGGGTTGTGGAAGTCAGATAGGCCGTCGCTCCATGTAAAATACTGGTATTCAGCTGCATCCGGTTAGACTGGAAGCCGACCCCAACATAGTTAGGAAAAGGCTAGGCATAAGATGCATACCTATTTCATGATTGAACACAAAGCTTCAAGTGTATACACGCCTTAATAAGGAAAGCGTTTAACCAATAAATTAGTATAATGTTCAGATAACAGTATAACGGCCCGATAACCACGTAGATGGCGCTTCGGCAGATACCAGATATCTTAATGATAAACTTTAAATTGAGTACTTAATCTTTTGATTAATATGTAAACAAAATGTTGGACAACACTTATTTGAACAATGTTTTGTTTCGAAATGACAGCGATTTATGAGTTGAAATATTTTGAATGGGCATGGGTGGAAAAAAAGAGATCTCAACAAATTACATATTACGTCCGCTTGCTTATCAAACTTTTTAAACGTCATTTAATAACCAATTAGTGTCTTTCAATCTTTTGGCTACCGATTTCGCACTCAATCTACTTTATCTACAATCATTAATAAATTAATAAATAACATTAATTGGCTGTGTAGCCCAATTTCTCTGCACGACGCGTACCGAAACCAATATGGGGGCAGGAAACTGACAAACGTGACAGGTATCAAATTGTCGCTGTCACAGTGCCACTGCTAATTAGCCGACAGGCCCGACAGGTTGCCGGGTTAAAAATGGCGGTAAAAGTGTCTAAGTATTTTTGGAATTAAGAATGCATGATGTGTTCTCGCTTTTACTGACCCACGTCAAAGTGAAAAGACAAGGGATACAATATATTATGTTTAAAGAAATGTTGAATGTCTAGAATACTAGATAGATATATTACAGTCTCGACGTTCGCCGATACAGCAGTTGTACACAAGCTTAGGAATAATGAATAGCGACAGTTTGATCCTCAATTTATTGCTCTTAGTGGTACAAGTCCGGGCTCACCTAAGGCCACGTCCTGCACATAATTCAGTCAATAAAGTCTGTTTAATGTACTGCTTCCTACGTTACTGTTTATGCACTACTTGTTCTTATGTTACATTAATGCCGGCTTCCAAGTTATTGGTCAGTTACTGGTGCACCTCTAATTTTATCCCCATTTGTTTTAACTATGTATCGTATGCTTTGATTATTTTGACGTTGGAATTTACGCGGTAGTCTTGTCCTACAATTGAATTACAATCTACCTAGCCTTTTCCCAAATATATTGGGGTCGGCTTCCAGTCTAACCGGATGCAGCTGAATACCCGTATTTTACATGGAGCGACTGCCTATCTGACCTCCACAACCCAGTAACTGGGTGATACGATAACCCTTGGTAAGACTGGTCGTCAGACTTTGTGGCTTCTGACGACCCGTAACGACTGTCAAAGATCAACGAATGACAACCGGGACTAACGGCTGAACATGCTTTCCGAGGCACGGAGGAGTCTCGATATGTAAGGATGGTCACCCATCCACGGATCAACCCCGGCAAGCGTAGCTTAACCTGACGGAGCGAACCGTGCGCCTGTTATTACTTAGCCACGATTAAATAAAATCTATAACCGTAAATAAAGACAACAAATTGACGTGACCGCACCACGAGTCAAGCGCACGCGATACTATTAATGGACATGACCGCTTTACATTTTTAATAAACTAATTTCATTGTTAAACAGTGTTACCAGTCGTTTTAATAAATTACCTAGTTATTATTGACAATAAACTATAATTTAGAAGCAACAGCCTTTTTACTTGAGAATAGGTACTTTCTGTAGCAAACAGAACGGTAGGTAGGGGTAATAAAAGGAAAATGGATGATACTAAAATAATAGTAAAGAAGAAGAGGAAGGAAAAACATCATCATCATCAGCCTATAGCAAGCCACTGCTTGACATAGGCCTCTCCAATTGCACGCCATTCAGCTCGATTTTAGGCAACTCTCATCCAGTTGCTACCAGCCACCCTTTTTTTTTTTTTTGATGGTGGGAATTCATCCAATGACTTCTCCCGCTCTGGGCGGAGCGGAAGAGCGTGTAAGACTTTTACTGACTAAATAAAACCCACCCGTTTTCCTTCAGTTGCCTATTGCCAAGTTCCCGGTATCCCTTTCGGAATTTCCCGCATCCCTGGCAGGGGCTACCAGCCACCCTGCGAAGATCGTCGCTCCACCTAGCCTGACGGCGCGGCGTCCTGCCTTACGTTTTCCGATTCGCGGTTTCCACTCAAGAACACGTCTACCCCAACGGTCATCGGAAGAACATAGTATTAAAACAGTATTATTAATTGTTTCCCTCTTTCCAATTGTAAAAATAAGCTAAACGAATTGGTCATGCCAGTAGCAGTTAGGGTTGCCACCTTTTCTTTGGACTCTTATTTATCTTTAAAAACATACTTTTTGTTTTCGCAACATTCAACAAATATTTGTCTTTCTTGAAGATCCTCTTTGAATTCAAACTTTAAATTAAAATTGTATATGATCAGCTCGTTTAAGGTTGATGCGCTAGGCCCGCGAAATTCAAATTTTCTTACGTTTTTTGCAATTTGCAGGTCAGTATCAGGTTGTATGTTGTTCTAAATATTATTAGCGCTCGTAACAAATATCGATTTACAGAATTATAAACATTAAAATCAGCCATTCAACTCTCTAAGCTCATGTAAGTGCATTGAATGACTATTTCATGAAATCATGACATTTGGCACTTTCATGAACTTAGAGAGTTGTATTGCTGATTGTAAAGAGTACAATAAGTACTCCATTCTAGACTTCGGTTGGCAACCCTTACCCCTTCCCGTAGCAGTAGAAAACGCAATGCAGAGGCTTGCCCAGTTTATTAATGCTTAAATCTCCAAACTCTTAAACACGTTATATGTGGATTAACTGAATTAGGTAAATCAGATGGTAGATTATACGCATTTTCCATAAGATTTGAGCAGATTGACGTCAATTCTTTAATGAATAATTTACTTAATAACTTGCAATGCGATTATCTTTTCTAATTAGATTCTTTATTTACGATTTAAGAATCAGTTAAAATTCCATTTACAAAATGTTTTTAATCACCTGGGAACCAACTGGTATGAAATTGTTTATTGAATTATCTGAGTTACATAAGCTGATGTCATGGTATGTTGGAACGTCCATGCAATTGCACAAGCACAAATTGGAGGCTTATGTCCAGTCAGTAACAGAATAGTCGTATTCGATTTATAATAACTATACAGTATGTTATCTAACAAAGGGCGTTCCCGTTAACCGGCAATACTATAGCGTCTATACATGCTAAAAAAAATTATAAGTACCATAAAAAAAAAGTTTTTTAAATTTTTTATAGGAAAATACTCAAAAAAGATATTAAATTGATACGGAAAAGAAACACCGTACACGCACAATGATCACACTTGTCTTTCTACGTTGAGATACAAGTGTGCGTGTACAGAGTTTATTTTACGTACATTTAATGTGACGTCACATAGCCTTTAACCAGCGGACGATCAAGACGCTTCCAACGATACCTCATTTGTGATGAGTCTTTTAGAAGATATGAGGGAACAGATGAATACATACCTACCCGTCTAAAATCATAACCCTCCTTTTTGCTTCGCCGTAGTCGGGTAAAAAGAAAACAGCTACGTAACATTAAAAAATGAAACACAAAACCCTTAATTAGCAACACAACCTGAATGTAATCCAGTCTGAGCTAGTACCGAAGTGGGTCACACTGCGCAGGTCACTGGGCGTAGTTACCACCTGACCCGATTGTGATCCTAGGTAACAGACGCAATGAACTAACTACTAAATAGTTAACGAGGGAAATAACTTAACTAACAACACCGTTTAAAGTTTAAACCGGCCAGCATATCGTGTTATTCCCTTAACATCATCTACCTACTTAGCCTTTTCCCAACCAATATCGCTCGCCATACATTTATTCAGACCACGTTCACACTTTGCGATCAGTACACACGGCTACACATCAAGCTATACATTTCCAGTTTATGCTGATCTCGCATTGTATAGAATTTCCTTACAATGCGAGGTCAGCTTATGATGGAAATGTATAGCTTGATGTGTAGCCGTGTGTACATATTATAAAACAAAGTCCTCCGCCGCGTCTGTCTGTTCGCGATAAACTCAAAAACAACTGCTCCGATTTTCATGCTGTTTTCACCAATAGATAAAGTGGTTCTCGAGGAAGGTTTTAGTATATAATAACCGACATCCACGCGAGCGAAGCCGCGGGCATCAGTTAGTACTATACAGGGTGTTAGTGTAAACACCGTTATCCTTGCAACCAGTGGTTTGGTTTCATTTATAGAACGTAAAATCAATGGAAAATTACAACTTTTTTTTCTTTTTTTTAATTCTACATTTTACCACAAGAGACGCAAGTTCGTTGTCCTATGCGCTAGGGCAACGAACTTGTGTCTCAACACGGGCGGGGGGTACGGGATGTGAACTGACCGGCCGCGAGCGCGACCCCTCCATCAGTCAGTCAGCTGTTTCACTAGAGAGCACGGTGTCGGATAGAAACTTTTTAAAATCTTTTAATGAAAATGACGTTTTTTTTTTGTTGTGTTCGGTCATTTATTTTTAAATTTAAACCATGGGTATGGTTTGAATGACAAGACTGTTTACCCTTACAGCCTGTATATTATTGGAATTCTATGGCGAGCGACATTGTTGTGCTATGAACCATATGATATGTATTATAGCTATTATAGCTTAGTCTGAAATTAACTTCACTTACTGAAATTCATTCGTTTCGTTCGTTCAAGGTCTTTGCCCTCCAGCTCAATTATTTTGTTTATACTATGAGCTACGATCAGAGAGTGTTAGCAAAAGTTTAATTAGCCATTAATTCACTACTTGACCCAATTTCTCGTGGTCGTTGTCTGTGAATCTATGAATAGTCCACCTCATATATTTTAGTAGCGTCTTGGGAAGTTTTGTGTGTTTGTATCAAGTGGATATTAAGGTAGCAGTCAAAATATTTCTAACTAGCTTCCGCCTGCGGCTTCGCCCGTTTGGTATGTCGATAAAAAGTAGACTAGACTATCTGTGTACCAAATTTCATTTAAATCGGTTCAGTAGTTTTGGCGTGAAAGCGCGCTGCGCGACAGACAGACAGGCCGAGTTACTTTCGCATTTATAATATTAAGTAAGGATTTTAATGAATAATTAAAGGGGAAGACGCCTTGAACAAGACAAAATAACAATGATGAGGAAAAGGAAGTCAATCCTAGAATAATCAAGTAACCTTCGCAAAGAGAATCAACTCAAAATTATTTAATAGATGAACAATTCACACGGTGTTATTTAAGGGTATAATGCAGACTGAGTCAAAACTGGCCATAAGACAGACAATCGCTCCGTCAAATCAATCATGGTGCGCACTATCGCAACGAAACAGTATTATAGACAAAACTAGCGACCCCGCTCCTTCTTCGCACGGTTTTAGAGGCTTAACAAAACATCGAGATTTCTTAGTGATCTGTAACTTTAATACACATAAACCTACACGCATAGCTATGCATTATAAACATAAACCTTCCGGGATAAGTTCCGAAGTAAATTGGTGAAAACCTCATCAAAATCTGTTGCGTGGTTTAGAAGAACAAAGCGGACACACAGACAAACTCGAAAAGCGACTTTAATTTATAATACACTGGGTGTCCCTAGAAGTATGGATCAAATTGAATAGGGGCGTGCGCAAGGTCATTTCCAAACTTTTTAACCCTAAAAAACACATTTGGAATTTGACATTTGCACCTGTCAAATTGCAAATGTATTTTTTAAGTTTTTTTTTAGGTTGTTTTTATCCAAAATTCAGTGCTACCTATCGCGTCTCGAGTGAAGTTATAATGAACGCACTGTAGTGTCTGTTCACTGGCCTAGCTTTGACCATCCGTTACTTTACCCACAAACAAAATCATTGAACAACCGGGTGTTAGTTTACAAAGGCTTACGTAACGCCGTCTAAACCAGAGTTTAACTAATTTAACTAAAGCAAAGTTCAAAATTGGAACGCGTCTGATGTTTCAAACGGATAGGAAGTGGCGGCAAAACAAACAGCGGTGAAGTCAAAAATGAATGGCTTGGAAGGTGTATACATATATTTAGCGGCGAGATATATTTTTGATTTTAAGAGGAATATAAATGTCCAATTATTACAAATAACTATAAAATATTTCGTGATAAAAAAACTACCTACGAGATACTAGGAGGATAGGCAATAAGGGAAAAGATAAACCTAGCCTAGGCAATCGATTTCTCTAGAAATGAGGTCGTAAACCTCAAAACTGAGGAAATATATCATTAGTTATCAACTTGCGAAGCATTTCAAACCCAGAAAAATATAACTAAAAGAACCCAAACAAAGTCATATTCTGTTCACAAATTCCATCAGTACGACTGTATTCGCAGAAAGCTCCAAATTAGGCTGGATTTGGCATCCATAATATTAAATACGATAATCATAAAGTCCTTACCTCCACAACCTGCCTCAGGTCTTCCACGTACACGTTCTCAGTTTGCACTATCTCTGCACACACTCGCTCCAGCTGAGATAGGCCTGGCAACTCGTCTACCAACTGAGCACCTGAAAACAAAGATAAACCCAAGAGTTATGCTAGAGCCTTTGCTTTTACTATCTTCACTATTAGCATCTTCTTTGACAGCGTTGTTCTACCCATAGCCATGGAGAATGGACTGAGCGTTCCGTATTCAGTTGTGCAGTGAATACAGACCGAAAGTACGAGAGAGACAAAGCGAATTTGCGGTCAGTAGTTGTTTCTTTAGTAGGTATTGGCCGCACAGACGCATTATCTCCTAGAGAGAGGTCACCTTTGTGAAACTAACATTCAGTCCAATTCTCTATGTCCATGGTTCTACCCACTGAGGTGTACAAGTTCCTCTCTATTATGTTCTGCTTATCTGGTTTTTTTTTTTGAGGGTTGATATTCATCAAATTACTTCTCCCGCTCTGGGAGAAGCGGGAGGGCGTGTCAGGCTTTTACTGACTAAAACCCACCCGTGTTCCTTTACTTGCCTGTTGCCAAGGGCCCCGGTATCCCATTCGGACTTTCCCGCAACCCTGGCAGTGCTTCTTTGGTCTGCGTTAGTGTTATGTTGGTTATTCCCGCGGTATTTTGCTACTAACTCGCTTTAAGAACAAGCGGTGTTGTTGTGTAGCAGTGTATGAATTGTTCAAAAACTTTTAATGATCAGAATGACTTAAAAGACAAATAAATTGTTACTTACGTGGCGTATCTTCGGAATTTCTTTCCTCCGACACACTGGTAGTCATAATCCCAGCGTTATTCACGAAATTATTGCTACCGTTAGCCGAGGTCATGTCCGCATCACTGTGATCATCCAAGCTCTCGATTGAAGCCAAATACGCAGAGTTCACGCCCCCTTTATTTTGCACACCACTACTTGATGTTGAACTCGAAGACGCTATGGAACTCATTGACAGCGGCCGAGAAACTTCTACCGGAGGATTCAATCTTGTCACCTCTTTCTCACAGGTTTTGAGATTCCCAGTAGAACCTACAGCCTCAGGGTAGGGAACAGTTTTCGACAAAAGTTTCGTGGGACTCTCGTTTTTATTCACGAAGTCTTTTCGATGCAAACTGTTCGTGCCTTCGTTCAGTTTTGGGATCTTCGCCGGCGACTGGACGGGACTTTTTGGTGTTGGCTTCATCGGCGAGTTGTCTTTCGATGACAGTTTGATATCGAATTCTCTATCGTTAGAAGTTATAGAGAGCTCGATCGATTGATCGATGTAAGGAAGGGACAAGGATTCAAAGGCAGTTTTGTTGTTCACGACCGGAACATCGTAAATAGCTGGCCTGTTGTTTGTTGGGACATCGTAGGTTTGAGCATCATCAATTTTAAATTCAGGTTTTAAAGGCACCGATATAACAGGAGATTCAATGTCCTCACTTTTAGATTTAGTAAAGCTTTTGATAGCACAGGGTTGGTCGTAAATATCGACTGAAGTAAGTATTTCGACACCAGACTGAGAGATCTTAGAGGTAGCTCCGACTAAGGGAATGTTAGATTTTCTCATTGAAGATCTACCAATATTAACTGTTTTCTTTTGAAATTTTAACGTGGTCGTTTCATTTGTTGCACTTGAAATCATCCGTTTCACATTTGGCGAGAGATTATCGAACGTCGTCTCCTGCTTCATTTCTTTAAAAGTTTTTTGAACTTTACTTAACGTAGAATCACTGAACACTTTACACTTATCCGTATCGTCACTAGCACCGTTGTTATCACTTTTAGTTCGTAATGAATATAATGAGCTTTTGTTAAATGTTGCAATTGGGAGTTTGACACCTCCTGTGATCATTGTGTCTTCTCCAGTCTTAGATATTTCTTGTTCAGTCTCTTCTATAACTTCGTATATCGTGTTTACAGGAGGATCATTTCTAGCATCTTTTGCGGTTTCCAATCGACTTGCTTCTGGCCTCAAACTCTTTCCTGGTTCTAGTAAAGAGTCGTATATACCGATCAGCGTGGGCGTTAGGTCCGTTGTGCTACCTGTAACAAACGATACGGTATCTTTAGTAAAACGCTACTGGTTTTCAAAATGAGGACAAGATTGTAATAAAACTTGGACTTTACATAGTTGATTGCAAGGTAGAAAGTTCTTTATGCTGTGGATAATCATATTATTATGAACGCTAACAGAATTAAATGGATTGGAAATCTTGATCATAATACAAACTTAACACGACATACATGAATACCAATCCATCGATCATAAAATTAAGGGTTTAATAAGTCGTTAATAAAAATTATCCAGCAATGCAATTTATTTTATGGTGCAATAAAATTTATTAGCATTAATAATACTTATGAATAAGTGTTTTGTAAGGGCCTTTCGCAAATCACCCAATATTTTGTGGATGTCGTAAAATATCACTGTCTATCGAAATGTGTTAATCTTTGATATTACTTTACTGGTTTTGGATACGGTTTAAAATTTCGTAAAGTGTTAATTGACGGCTTGGGAGAGATTTGATCGTGTTACTGCTACCTGTATTTAAAAAAGACGTAACAAATAAGCAATATAGAGCTTATCATATTTATTAGGAAATCAATAAATAGAAAGAACAGATGGTAGGAAGGCAGGAAGGTGCATTGTGGCGCAACTTGATAGAAGCCCGAGTCAGAATGCCCAATAGTCTCTTATTAGACATTTGGACTCTGGCCACAGATGAAAACAGATGGTTGACTCCGCAAAATCATTTAAATAAAAAGCGACTCTTGCTACGACACATCAAAGTGCAAATCAGGTTGCACAGTGCTAATTACCTATAGTTATATTCACCTAAAAGTTCTCTCTTTCTATCGCGTAACTCTCATATCTTCTGACTACGTTACACTCACTGAATCGGCCCGACAAGACGGGCCCGCCGCGTACTTGTAGCTTCATACCTAAAATGTGGAGTTAACCATCTGTATTCATCTGTGTTCAGGCTCCTTTAGTCCTGTGATAGGCTGAGATCCTCGATTGGTTGAAGAAATGGTTGTACGTCATCTAGTTTTGCAAACCTCCCAATAGTAATTACACATGTATGTCCTTGAGACAATATATTAGTATAGCAATGTTGTGATTTAATATATATTCTTAGAAGAGGTAAACAGAATTGTTTATTCCTACTCCAGTATGTTGCCAGTTATGTAAAAGTCCCTTGTTTGAGAAAGGGGGCGAGCTTATAACCCTTGTCACTACAATCATTCTTCATTATGCATTTCAATATAAGTTAATGTGTGTGGTTTGCTGCGTTTTAATTTATTGCTATTAATTGTTCCAGCCCAAAGATCCGTCAATCCAGATTGTAATCAGCAGTCGCCACCGGATAATGTCATTAGTCGAAAGCGTTGCCTAACAAAAAGCTTTTAAAGTTATTAAACGGAACTACTCTAGGACTGTTTGGGTCGATTTCAAAGACACGCGATGACTTTGATTTTATGAGTTTTTCTTTTATATTTATGGGTAGTTAAATATAGCTTTTCATAGGCGGTCGATGTAATTGACTGTAGAGGTCAACGCCACATACACGGAGAATTTTTCTCGTTCGTTTATTTACGTGCAGATAAGCATTATTTACATAGCCCATTTTCAGGGGTCCCTCGACGGAACGGCAGCAGGGTGTGAATGTGAAGCAATGTCGCAAACTGTGCTCCACCTCCTATCCTAACCCTCTTTGTCCCAAAACTGTTGACTGCATTCAAAGCGACTCCTGCGCTGCCACCGACGACGCTGTAGAATTGGCGAAGTTTTGGACCAAAATGACACATATCTTACCAGCGACATGAAGAAGAAGGGATTTTAAGTAATATTAAGATCATTGAGGTAAATAACGTAAGAAAAGTACAAAAGAAAGCTTTGGGGTTCCGAAGAAAAAACACAGATAGTCAATAACTTTTGTCCGACACGCTAGACATCAGGTCAAAAATTTAAGGAAAAACTAACCAAAAAATCCTACTAACCAACAAAGATATCCCCATTGACTAAATAACGAAACAAATTTTCCATTTTATCATTCCACCAATACATCACTAGTGACTAAAAAGCAATTTCGTAGATACATCTAAAGTACCACCAAGAAAATGGAGTGGTAACAATAGAGCATCAATGACTTCCCGCAGAGCACTATAAAACCTGATTTACATGATAATAGATAGAAATACAAGTTATTTTGTACTTGTGCCACAAAATAGATAGCTGCAGAAGGTAAGATCTAAACGACAGACGAAATAGCACGCACACATACAGCGGCCGCCGAGCGCTACTAACAAATTGCTCGCAGCTGGGCAGATTATTTAGTATTAGCGCAAGGTGCGTTATGTCACAAGTAAGTTTGATGCCAGTTCACAATTTGTCGGTTTCCCATAGATAGATTTTATAAACCTTCGAAAAATAATACGTTAAATTGTAAATGGTTTGTTGCAGTTCACAATTTTTCGTCAGTTTAAAATCTAACGGAAATAATACCGATAAAATCAATATCAAAATATTTTATTTCACATAAACCTACATGGGCACTTATGAAACGTCAGAAGCTAGGTGCACGGTTCCAATTGGTCGTTTCCTATGGAGAAGAGCCGGCAAGAAACTCCATGGTTACTCTTTTAAAAATAATTGGCTAACGAAATATTGGACAGATTATAATCTAACGAAGTTCATATACGGTGTAATAAACACGCGAGTGCAAGTGCACGCGACCGGCATTTGTTTGAGATCGCTCCGCGTCTAAGTGTGCGTGCGCCTGTTATCGGACCTTCTGACTCTGTCTACTCTATGGTCTCACTATCGCACCCGATGGTTTACCGTAATAAAATATCTATTAACTTCGTTTGATGCTCTTTATTGGTCTGATAAGAAAGGATCGTGTTGAATTACTTTTATGGGTTTGTAAGGCTTTCTTTTTATTTAGGCCTGCTTTGCGTGCCTTTAGATTGTAATAAAGTGCTTTTAAATTAATGATATCTTTACCAAAATGCCGCTTTTTTTTTGCTGATAAAAATATTAATGTTAAGCTTTCTAAGTTTGTACCGTAGTCTGAAGACTTATAGATTGACTTGGTGTTATCCAAGTGTCGTTCTAAATAGTTAAGTACTTCAGCCAAAAACAGTGACAAGACCTTAATTACCCAGTGATAGTCAAAAGTGCTCAAATCAAAAGTCATTTAATCAAACTGGCTGAGAATCAGCACTTTTCGAACTTCAAAATTAGGTAAGACAGTCCCCCAAAACGCATCCTTCACCACTTACTAGTGCTATAGTTGGGAAGAAGAAGTGGCGCAACAATCACCCCCGCAGCACAGTTTAGTTTAGTTTAGTCCAGTTGCTGTTCAGTTAGAAAAAAAAATGTTATACAATTAGTAAAATATAGCTGGTCAATTACCAACACCTTCGATCTTACATCTAAACGTGTGTAATAAGTACCTCACACGTTTCCCCTTTGTTAGTGTATTCCTAGTTTTTTTATTCTTATCTGGTTGCCTAGATATCCTTCATTATCTTCTATAATCTTCCAATTCATTCTTCTAAACTACATTATTACGTTTAAATCATTGATTGCTCAATACATGCCACTTGAACAACCATTCCTTCATAGACCCTGTCAGTCAATCAACTTTATTAGTTTCCTAACACCGATACAGGATACTCTGTATCATCTCAAGGAAGGGAATCACTTGATCGGAGCAATACTCAGCGGAAATGCCCCATTCAGAGGGCGAAGTTCACCGGCACAGCTGCGCATAGAGATGTTGATACCGCTGTGTAGGTTTATAGACGGGACGGTCATAGAAATTGGCTGCAGCGTTCTTGTGACATGAAGCTGAAATCATCAATTCGTCAGCCAAACGTGGTTATTACGGTGATTTTCACTTTTTTTGTTAATTGTGGTGGTTATTGATCAACAATTTATCAATGCTGCTAGGTACAGTACCTATATGGACCATTCCCGTAACAAAAAAGTTCAAAATAGAGTCGCAATATGATTTCAGCGATAAGCAATGACAAAAACTTGAAGTATTTTTGACAAATGGAGACAGAGAGATAAGAATGCGAACGCTCTAATAACTACGGGAATTCCCCGTTAAATTCGACACACGAACTTAAAATTGAATGTCTTTCAAATAAAAAGAGTGTCCGTGGAGTTTCTTGCCCATTCTTTTCCATAGGTACCTACTACGCTTTGGAATGGGCAACTAGCTTCATATTTTTGACTGACGAATCCTTGACAATTCAAAAGTGCCTGTAAATGGCTTAATTGAAATAAATGCTTTGAGTTTGAGTTTAACAACAGTATTTAATTAATAACAAAAGACGGAACTCCTACTGTCAGTTGTCTTATTAACATTTCTTAGAATTGGTACCATGATCTCCACAAACATCTGTACTACGGTACTAGGCTCACAGAGATGAGTCAGAGTATTTTCGTCACCGGTAAACGACATCGCTCATTACGTGCATTGTCTTACATGTGCTACTAATTGCACCTTGTGTTCTAACTCCGCAATAGATTATGTATGTGCTATTGTGATGTGTTATGTAGGTTGGTCGCGCGTTTTAAGACGGATGTGCTAAATCGTCTTCTTGTGTTCGTGGTATAAATCTACCACCATATACTTATGTATCTAACTGTAAACAAGTGACGAATTGTCTTTCTATAAACACTGTTTTTTGATGTGTCTTTCCTCTTGCTTTCCTTCAATTCTTTTTTTGGTTGGTAAATTATCAAATAACTTCTCCCGCTCTGGGCGGACCGGGAGGGCGTGTCAGAATCTTACTGACTAAAATCCACCCGTGTTCCTTCAGTTGCCTGTATGTTGCCAGAGGCCACGGAATCCCTTTCGGACTTTCCCGCGACCCCGACAGGCGCTTTTCTGCAATTGGTGCGAGTGATTTCGTGAAAAGGGACGGAAGTGCGTAACAGGAAGCCGGAAAAGCGCGCGCTATTTGATTTGACCAATGAGCGCGCGCGGTGCAAGAGTTGACCGTCAGATGCAACACACGGCTATAGATCAAGATATACATTTCCAGTATAAGCTGACGTCGCATTGTACAGAAATCCTATAAAACGCGAGACCAGCTTAAACTGGAAATGTATATAGCTTGATGTGTAGCCGTGTGTACCAACCCATTTTTCGAGAGGTTGTAAACACTCAGGATGATCTAGATGATGATGAGATGTTACACATCATATGCGACTACTGTAAGGCTCACTCTTATTTTAGGGTTCCGTACCAAAGGGTAAAACGGGACCTTATTATTAAGACTCCGCTGTCTGTCCGTCTGTCTGTCTGTCGGTCCGTCTGTCACCAGGTTTTATCTCATGAACCGTGATAGTTAGACAGTTGAAATTTTCACAGATGATGTATTTTAGTTGCCGCTATAATAACAAATACTAAAAAACAGAATAAAATAAATATTTAAGGCTCCCATACAACAAACATGATTTTTTTGTCGTTTTTATAGATAATGGTAGCTACAGAACCCTTCTTGCGCGAGTCCGAATAGCACTTGGCCGGTTTTTTATTTTTATTTCTAAGTGGTCACTTGACCAGACTGAAATTTTCCGTACTATACCTAATTGAATTTCTGAAGCCAACGATAGCTTCCATCCGGCTGATATTATTCCATAGTAACTTAACATCAACCAAAGAAAAGACAAAAATAAACTAAAAAATATACTTAGACAGACCACACAACTCGTACACTCGAACATCTCCTATAACGACCATGCTAATTCAAAAAGTAAATATTTGCTCCAACAATCATACATCCTCCCCAGTATTATGTATCTTTTTAGCTAAAACTTAAACAAGCTGACTCACCGACACCCACGGAGGTGCAGAATTAAAATTCTATAGAACATTCCAAGCCTGAGTCATTTTAAGTTCAGCCAGGACATGCCAAAGTCCTGACAGTGAAAAAAATGGCAAAACTAAAAGATTCTTTGTTTCTGCATCAAGAAAGGTAAATCAGCGGGGTTGCGTAACCCATTTACAATAGCAATGGCTTTCATTGAGATAGCTAAACAACATTCATACGTTTTCTGCAGAAGCATTTTTCGAACACGGAACATGTCGCAAAGGATTAGCCCCTAGATTCTGATTAAAAGTGGTGGGGTACGCAATTAGGGTGCTGTAGGCACCGGAAAGAAATTTTATACGAAGGAATGACAAACAGTATGGCATATCCATATATGCCATCATAGGAAGAGCTTGTGGAAGAGACAGTCGCACAGGTTTGAGTAACAAAGACAATGCTCTAGAAAGCTGAACTTGTCCTAAAACTCTCATAACGTCACGCCTGAAATCCTCGAAGGGTTAGACACAGTTGAACCTATAGTACACCCATATTTTGCTAGTTATGTTAAACTCCCATGTAACAGGGGGCGAGCCTATTGCCAACAACCGGGAAAAAATTCAGACTGCGGCTGTTACTGAGAAATTCCAGATGGAAAAACCCAATAACACTTTGCCCAACAAGGGCTCGAACACAGTACCTCACGCTCAGCAGTAGCGCTTGCGACCATTAGACCAACGAGGCCGTCAAACACTCGACGATATGTAATATATGATATACTAGCTTCCGCCCGCTGCTTCGCCCGCGTGGTATGTCGGTAAAAAGTAGCCTATGTCCTTCCCCGGGATGCCATCTATCTCCTTGTCAAATTTTATCGAAATCCGTTCAGCGGTTTTGGCGTGAAAAGGTAACATATAGACAGAGTTACTTTCGAATTTAATGGATTAACGACCGCGTACCTACTGTATGTAAATTGTAAATGAATTCCAAGAGACTATGTTTACTAGTAACTGATATCGGTTAGCTAGACAATGAAGGACAATAGCTTGGAATGTAGGGGCACCAGGAAACTCATTTACAACAACTATGCTGTACTATGATACTTTAGTTCGACGACAGTACCTAGAATTGCAAGCCATAATGTGGTTACACTGTGATAATTTATCAACCTCGGACAGTTACTAAAATGAGGGGGGGGTCATGACCCCCCCCCCCCCCCCCCAAATCATTCAAGCTGTCGAGAGACTGAATGATTTACGTGCTTTACTAACTAAAAACTGTAGGTACTTGAGCCACAGTGGGCATAAATAAAAAAAAGTTTTTAGAGTACCTACTTATCATTTAGGTAACCATTTCCTTAAAAATATTCCTCGACACCAATGGTCATCATTTCATTCTACAGTTCAAAAGGCACATGATATCGATCAAATTAATATTTTTTTGCCAGTATCCAGGCGACAAGCACACAACATATCCAATCGCCATCACCCTGCCATTCCACCTTGAACTAGTAACCTTTACTGACCCAGATCACCACTAGCGCCATTGCTCCAAAACTAATCTGTGAATAATTGACAGTTTGAAAAGTCCCTTTGTCCACAGACAATACAAACGTTTTACGCTTGTTAAGTTGGCATTCTGTTCAGATGGCAGGTTTCATTGCTGTCAATCTTGAATTTTGTATGGAATTTCACCTTGTGTTTTATACAAAAGCGTAACGCCCCTGAATGAATTCAGAACGATGCCGATGGTATGCAATGGTTGTAGAACTTCGTGCAAACTTAGTACAAATATCAATAAAAAAAGACCCTCATTTTTCATGAGCCAGTTTGGTTGAAGTGCCTAATTCTGTTGCAGTTTATTCATCTTTTACATATCTCTTCTTCAAAATCGATGAGAGGTCCAAAGCAACCTATTTCTCCGCTATATATTTAATGATGCAGTCAATTTAATTGTAGTTTTCCATAATATTTACCTAAATCTGTACTATCAACATAAAACTATGGATTCTAGACAGTATCACGCAATACTACACAAGTGCTTTCGAACATTGACCCGCCAAAACGTAAACACCAATAAACTACTAAAACCTGTGTGGTCGAACTGTCAGCATAGTTTTCGTCACGTCTCATATATTTAGTGACGACGTACTAACGAGCCAAGACGATACCGACACGGCGACGGAATTAACCGAAGCTATGTGCCGAACGCGGAAGACACGGTCCACTCGAAGACAGAATTCAGACTATTGGAGAAATAGAACCATATGACAACAGGACTTAAGATGATTATGTTGGTAGTACACACGATTTTGAAGGCGTTACTAAACTGATTACAATATATAATGCCAATAACGCGACGCCTGGGGGAGGCCTATGCCCAGCAGTGGATGTCTTTCGGCTGAAAATGATAAATATGACAATAGGACATTTTCATATTGAGGATAAAGAACACCTTTTCAAAGGTGACAAGATGCTGCTAAAAGAAGAAAGTAGAAAGAAATAAGGAAAGCGGAAAATTTTATGGTTTATGTGACTGGATGTAGAAAAAGATGAAGTTTTAGGTAGGAGAATTTATTGATTTCAGAAGTTTTGGAGAAAATGCGATACCTATTCCATTCGAGTTAGTATAATATACTATCCATACTAATATCATAAATTCGAAAGTAACTCTGTCTGTCTGTCGATCTGTCTGTCTGTCAGTCTGTCTGTCTGTATGTTACATTTTCACGCCTAAACCACTGAACGGATTTCGACAAAATTTGGCAAGGAGATAGATGGTATCCTGGGGGAGGATATAGGGTACTTTTTGGGCGAAGCCGCGGGCGGAAGCTAGTCTATATATGACGGAAATATTATATTATCATATATTTCCAGCATATTTATGATAGATCTTCCAGTGGACTCTGATCTAACAAGAAGTTATTAATGTCTAAGATAGTCGGAACTGCTCAAGGGAAATCAGATTTTCTCAGTACGTTCTATCGGCTATGTGAGTGCTGCTGCCACAACGTTTGACATAATCCATTAATCTTTCAACACCTACGTGAAGAAATGAGAATGGTGAAGACCACACATCATGTATAAGACTGAAAAGCAATAATCCCAATATAATAAAAGAAATATGACCACTAATTACTGACCAATTAATCAATACTTCACACTGAAGAAAAATCAATGAAATAAGCGATAAGCCTAAACTTATGGACAACAATTTAGAAAGCCATACTGTATATTTATCGCGTCAATAAATTAGAAACCTCAAAAGTGCAGGTTCAAAAGCTTTGATCTCCACTTGAGATGGTGGGAGGCACTTGATCGGTCCCTGACTCATGAATGTCCCAAATAAATAAATATAAATAATACTATACAAAATCAAGTTTAATATTCTTAGCGGTTTTCCGAAGTACACATTTGACGTAGGGTAATGAAACAGCACTTTGACAGAGTTGAATGGAATTGTAGCTATATGCGAATGATGATTTGTTGAATCATAACCTACATACCTACTGAAATCTAGGTTTTATTCTACATCGTCCTTGCTTTTATACATCCTAACTAAATTATTACAAATGCAAAGGTGAGTTTGTTTGTTAAGCTTTCACGCTGAAACGGCTGAATGGATTTAGATGAAATTTGGCACATGGGTAGACCATGAACTGGATTAGTACATAGAATACTTTTTATCCCGATATTCCAACGGGATCGATAATTATGCGGGTGAACTGCGGGGCGCAGCTATGTAGTTCAAACATAATAATTGTGACGTATTTCTTCCACAGTAACTATGAAGTTTATTTCTCAGAAAACTATATTTCCGAAAGGGCAATTCTCCATGATTCTTGAGACATAATCTTGGTCAGATCATGTGAGGACCATGTAGATTAGCGTCTGAAATGGTCTTTTGAGGAAAGAACCACACAGATTTGAGTGGACCTGTCCAGTCAGTGCACGCATTTTTTAGTAATCGTCCAATTCATTCTCAGTGGATTATTTGCTCCCACAATATAATACTGTTTTCTCAAACATGTTTTGCAGGGTATGTTAGCAATACCTTCGTTTTTCTTTTATTCCCGATTAGCCTTTCAAGCATTGCCATAAAAATACCGTAGCTGGACGCCGTGGTGTTTTGTTGGCACTAACTATGCGAAGAACTCGATTAGTTGAGTATTCGATTGCTTAGATTGTAATGTTATTTTGCTAACTGTATCGAGACCTTATGCGAATTATTCGAAAGATCTTAGGAGACGTTCGAGTTACTAACATAATTATTTTAAATTCACGTCCTTTGTCTAATATAGAAGCTACAAGCATAATGTAATACCACGATTTTGTAATAGTTATCTTCATTTACTTTCCTCCGAGTTTGTTACCCATTCTTCTACACACATATCCATAGGCATTAGGGACATTAGGGACTGCCAAACTGTTGCAGTATTTAAAAGAAGAGTGAAAGAACATTACCTATCCATTTCGTCATAGTTGCATAGTTATTTTAAATTATATTGTAATTATATATTTTTAAGTGATATTTATTTTAGAAGTATGTATGTATATTCTCATAATGTATGTTTATATTTAATTTTTGAATTGTTTTTGATTTATGTATTCTGTTTCTCTTCTACTCTTACACCCGTTGTCTACATCTCTTTTATCTACTTTCCTATCGCAGGTATGCTGGAAGAGATTTCTTTAGAAATAAGCATTGCCTTTGTACGAATTTTTCTGTTCCTTTCTTCTTTTCTGTATTTATATGTGTGTGCATAAATGGTTAAATAAATTAAATTAAATAAATATCTTGGTTTATGATAGGCTACTAGCTTTAACTTTCTGATTAACTGACCGACTCCTTGATAATTCAAAAGTGCCTGTAAAATGGTTTAATTGAAATAAATACTAAATAAAAGTGCCTTTTTTTTTGTTTTGGGCTTACCCCAGAATTTCCTTGCTTTACTTCAATGCTGACCATAATTATACTGTACCTACAGACGGTGCAGAATTACCCAAAATTACCCTACAGAACTCGATAAGTGTCTGGTGCGGATCATTTTATCTTGGGTTTATTAATGGGGTGTTTCAAAAATATCGATGTTATGTCTTTGACCATCTTTCAGTCAACAAAAGCCAATCATAGCTAACTAGCATGATCGTTTACATTTGATCAATCAAACATCTTCGGATCGAGTCTCAAACATCGCAACACGAGAAGAAATGATTACAAAATGATCTGGTTCCGATTTACATTTACGGTAAATGGAGTATGTATGAAGGTACCTACTTATCTACCTACCTAAACTTGAATGCAGAGCAAGTGGAAAAGTTCCAATACGAAGTGTAAATTGTGTTTACCGACTTTTCTAAAGTAGGTCAGTTGGGAGAAAAGAAATAACTTTATAATGGACAAAGTTGCCATACGACACCGTATCTAGGTAAGTTTAATAAGATTTTGTTGAAGGAAACTTTAAGATATTTTTCACCAACTTTACAGACCTGAGGGCCTAGACAAGTGACAATCGCTTCCAAAGCGTTTCGTATTTCTACAACGACTTTCAACAGGATTGACATAAGCTTTTTGATAGCTTATGTCAGTCCTATACATTTTTGCCTTTTCCATCATCGTTATCGCTGATAGAATGTCACTTTGTCTAGGGCCTCAAGGCAGCAGTGTAGGTAAAACACAGATGCAGGGTTTGAATATCTTGTACTAAAAACTTTAACAAAGACAATTTAGTTTTACTGAAAAATACGAAGAAAGATATCTAAGAATATGTTGTCCTAGTATTTATACAATGGCAAAAAAATTGTTTTGTAAAAAAACTACGTTAGATCAGTGAGCATATCAACTTTTCATCATCTAACTCTGTATATGTCTGTTTTCCCTTCAGAAATCCTATCAAAATATTTACAAATGGTAACCCTAGCTCATCCCACGGGCAGCGCAGGCGCAGCGCAGATCAAAGCACACCTCTATAGGAATAGAAACACCGCACTTCCTGCTTCATATACATGCTTTTAATTTACCCAGGAAATAGACTGTTTTAAGTAAGTATTCGTATTTTTTTATTCAAATGACGTATCGAAAGTATGGACATGCTAGCTATGGTTATTTCTTACAAGGCTGTATGATGATGCAGATGGAAGGTAAACAATAAAACCGTCTTCCCTACCGATCAATCATTTTCCTTTACAAAGGTTATATTCTTTATCTGTCGTAGTAAGATGGTTATAGCCGTGAGATAGTCATATCACTAGGGATATAGTTATATACCGTAATATAGTTATATGGAAGCGGTTCATAACTATCTTACCGGGAAAATAACTATGATACTTTACTTACTGTTTTTTAGAAAAAGCCACGCGGGCGTGTTGATGGGCAGGAGCTAGTTAATTTTAAAAAATAGCTTTTCTTACGAAAATCTAGTGGCTTTGCCACTAGTTAGCAGTGGCGAAGATATTTTATTACCCTATTTCCCACCACAAAATATCTTCATATCACAAATTATTTACTGCTAACAAATTATGTACAGTAATAAATAGAACACATCTGCACTTAGCTTCAACATTGTAAAAGCTTATTTAGCAAAACACACAACATGCTAACTTTACGACTACTCTTACTAAAATTAATGGCTACAATATTAGTTTATGATAGTGTTGCAAAGCCTCGTTTTACGCAAACTAATGATGATAGTTATTAAAACGGTTATTATAATGATCATGAAATTATGCTACTGTGAGCCAAAGACCTCTTCTCTACAGATAATAAACGAGCATTGGCTATTGACCACCACGCTGGTACACTGCGTGTTGCCACAGTAAACTACTACACAATAAAGATATTTAAACATATAAAATTAATAGATAGTCGTGACGGACAATGGCATAATAGCCAAGAGCCTTCACCAACAGGCTCGACCGCTCGAGCCTCTCGTTAGGCAGCTGGATCAAGGGCTTGATCCAGAAAGCGCTACTTCCTTTCACGGCGCGTATCGTATAAGTAGAAAGCCCGGCGCTACCGGTAGCTTGGACCCTGTTCCCGATACAAGTGGGCTAATAATTTTTTATATTAATAATATTTTCGTAAAAATACCTATTTGAAAATTAAATTGATTTACCTATTTATAAAAGTGAAATAAAGGAAATACTTAACAATATTTTATCTTAATCTACTGCTTTGGTCATCTATTTAAACAAGTACTTCATTATCATTCTCCTGCCCTTATCCCAATTTATTTGTGGTCGGCGCTTTCTTCTATACTTCTCTATTAGCCGTCATCTCGGTAGCCACCCCCTTTTTAGCCATAGGTACAGTTCGATTCAAACTTAATCGCGGCTCGGAACATGAGGCGAGTCGCTGCGCAGTAACAATTTCGTATGTCAGCGGATATGAGGGGTGGGGTACTGCGCAGCAAAAAGCTAACTTCCGAGCCGCCATTAAATTTGAATCGAACTGTATCATACTTCACACAGTCCATCCATCGTTTCTTTGGTCTTCCCCTACTGTTATAGTCATCGCCATTCATACTCAAAACTTCCCTCATTCCTCCGCATCACATATTATTTAAACAAGTAAAAACAAAACTATATTCTAAAGTTTCTAACTATTTGTTTATCTTGAGATAAACAAAACTATTTCAATTGAATACTCATTTTAGTTAACGTAATCTTAATGGGTTCAAGTGGGCTAAAACAGAACGGAAGACTCTTGGGGTTTGTCTAAATCTAATAGAATGGATAAATAAATAACATCTACTATACATTGTAACGGCGAATCAATTGTCACACGTTCCCGGCCAAATATTTTTGGAATTCGGATAGCTCATGATGACCTACAGAGGTGTCATTATACAGGGTGTTAGGGTGAACACCGTTATCCTTGCAACCAGTGGTTTGGTTTCATTTATAGAACGTAAAATCAATGGAAAATTACAACTTTTTTTTTAATTTTTTTATATCTACATTTTACCACATGAGACGCAAGTTCGTTGCCCTATGCGCTAGGGCAACGAACTTGCGCCTCAACACGGGCGGGGTGTGCGGGATGTGACCTGACCGGCCGCGAGTGCGACCCCTCTCTCAGTCAGTCAGCTATTTCGCTAGAGAGCACGGTGTCGGATAGAAACTTTTTAAAATCTTTTAATGAAAATAACGTTTTTTTTTTGTTGTGTTCGGTCATTTATTTATAAATTGAAGTCAACTACCCATGGTTTGAATGACAAGAGTGTTTACCCTTACAGCCTGTAGAATAATTTTATTGTGAATTAAAAATCTCGACTAGTTGTTAAAAAGATATGCAACAATTCACGCTAAAATGGCTGAACGGATTTGGATTCTATGGGTAGACCATGACCTGGAGAAGGACATAGGATACCTTTTATCCCGATATTTCCACGGAATCGAGACTTATGCGGGTGAAAACGCGGTGCGCAGCTAGTAACTAATACATTAAAGCCATTATTGAAGCTATACATTAGAAATTCGTACAAGCAAACGCTTTATGGCAATAGCGCGGTTATCAAATGGACCATCTTTGTAGAAATACACTGACTTTATTAAACATTAGAATAATCTTAACTTCAACTTCCTGCCGCTTCCTTAACATCAGTAGGTAATTTCATGTAATCGCTGCCATGTCATAAATCACAGTACCGAGCAATACACAAGCATGTTTACTCGACCCGGGTACTGAACCCGCGACCTCTCCGTACCCAACAAGGCACTTAGGTACAATATGCCTCGATTAAAAGTAAGTACATGTCATAATAGCATATCATAAAAGTGAAAGCATACGTTCACAGGGACAACTTGCGAAGCACAGCCAATGAGATGGGTGTGCTCTATGGCATTTAGTTTATGGTGTAATGACAGATTGTAAGCTGTCTATGGCAGGAAAAACAGAGGGAAAGTCTGGAATTAAGTGTTCCTTTGATTTGATAACAAAGGCATTTGAGTATTGAAGAAAACAATGTAATGAAAAACTGTTTTAATGACTGGTAATTAAAATAAATCACTTCCATGAAAGTAGAAAATTTTACTGTTCATTGGAAATTATAATCTATTCACACGCAAATATCAGACTTTCTTTTTAAATCATGGGAAAAGATCTATTTATATTAAGAAGCGATTGAAAAGCAAAGTAATCTCACTTTTCTAGCTGGCCGTAAAAAACCAAGATGGTTGACGCGGGAGCAAACAGCTGTTCGTTTTCCCGCGTCGCGACGGCGCCTGCGCGAAGCCGGCGACGGCGCCACGCGGCGCCATGTATGAGGTTACCATAGTGCATACGTATTGAGGTTTACTGGGACAAGACCTATTGTACTCATTGCTGAATTCTTTACGATGCGAGCCCTTCTTTTGCAAGTATGATGAGAACACTTGAAAATATTAGCATCGGTTTTAGGATTGAGTACAGCAAGTTCTTCGGGAGAAAGTTTTCCTTTACTTTTCAAATAGGTAGTTTTCAATTGCCGACAGAAAACCTTTCCTGGTGAATCAGAATCGGTTTGAAACAAATGCCTAATCCATTGTTTAAAAAATTCGAAAAAAAATTTGCTTTAACAATGTAAATAAGAATGTTGTTGAACTGTCAAAATGAAACAAATTTCTTATTCTGTTTTTCAAAATGAAACAAATTACTTAAGTCTTTTTTTCAAAATGAAACAAATTACTTAGCCTTTTTTTCAAAATGAAACAAATTAGGTTTTTGTTACTAGTCGGTTACGAAAATAAGTTACGCAATTAGCTGAACATAGAGAGGACATGATTCGTGAAAATTACTGTATATCGTACACCACATTTATTCCCGTATAAGACATAACTTAGCTCAAGAAGTCAGCTAATCGATTCCCGGCAACATAAACACAGCCTGCTTTCGCAAAACCTACGTGGAAGACTGCAGTCCTTATTTAATCTGTGACGCGATGTTGCTCGACAGAAAAAAAGCGGCCAAGTTTGACAACAAGGGTTCCGTACCTCCATACAATGTCATTGTTTTTTTTAAATACTTTTGTAAAAAACACGTTTCTTGTATGGGGATCCCCTTTAATTTTCTACTTTATTATACATATTTTTACATTTTTTTTATTTATGGCGGGCGTAGGTTACACACTCTTAAAAAAAATAAAAGTTCAAAAGATACAGCACAGAGGGACGTAATAGAATCCCGTTGGAAACCCCAGGGTACGGAACCCTAAAAAAAATATCAAGAAACAGCGGCATACTGAGTTCTAGTTAGAAACACTATTTATAGTGCAAGACACTTTATCTTAAGTATTTTCTTCCGCGTAGGTACTCGATATTCGATACTAATTGATTAGAGTTAAAAATAACAGAGATCTAATAAGCGATATTTTCTTTCCTTTGGTATTTGATTACAAGAAGATTATGGTTAAGAAGATTTTTTTAAATAGAAAAGGCGATGCTTAAAATACCTTAATTATAAAATATTCACGTGTTAAAATATACATTAGGTAAACAGCTCGTAACTATTGAAAAAATAGTTGAAGTATTTTTGGGTTATTTCCATTGGACCATTCTTTTTTTGAACACTCCTAAATTATATCAAAAACTTATATCAAGTTGCAAGAAGTAAAATTACACTTATATTGGCAATTACGTAGGTAGTATCTTTATAAAAGTAATGAAAGTCATTAATAAGGGGCGTACCGTTTAGTGTTCTTTAGTGCAATGGCGCACGCGAAGTTTATTATGCAGTAGGTATTATTTAAATCTGGCAATCTGGGCTGAGGTAATACGAGTGATAGTTTTTGATTTTTATTGAGATTCTTAAAAAATAAGGTACACTTGCTAATCCTAACTTATGACAATTATCTTACTAATAATATTATAAATGCGAAAGTTTTTTGTTTGTTACGCTTTCACGCTTAACCGCTAAACTCGAAATTGAAAAAAAATTGGCACATGGGTAGAACATGACCTGAGTTAGGACATAGAATACTTTTTATCCCGATATTTCCACGAGATCGAGACTTATGCAGCTGAAACCGCGGGGCGCAGCTAGTTGGTATGTAATTAAAAAGATAACAAGTAAAACAAAAGCCGAGCCAGAGCCGAAAATGGTCTGAAAATAATTAACAACCACCTTTCTACTAGTTTCTAAAGATTCTTACAGGCTTTTTCGCTGTTCAAACCCAAGGTCCATTCAAGCTCAATAACTAGGGCAAAACTTGATACATCCTAGTAAACAGCATTGAAATATCTAAGCAAGAAATTACACTACACTAATTAACCATCAAAAGCACTATCTAGTTCCAGTAACCTGTTAATACTTCAACTTGGTAAGAACGGTGAAAACCGTCAAATCGGTCGTAGTATCTCTATGTAGTCTGTGGTCAACGTCAAATCGTATGCAAGTTGATGACAAGTGCGCATGCCGGCCGGTGCTATCGGTCAGTGTTACCAGTGCAATAAAAATAATGAATATTCATGCTCGAGTCGGATTTACCGTTAGGTGAAGAAGATAAGTTGGCGATGGTGACAGAATAACGACTGGTTTACGCAATGTTTTTAATTAGTGCTGTCTAATTTATAAAAGAACGGGTGAAATAGAATCGCTGGTAGCTTACTTTAGGTTCATAATCACGGATCTATGTTCATTTATTGTTTAAATAGGGATTCACACATCATGCCATCACACACAAGCAAAGCAAACAACAAACAAGCAAGCAAATACCTTCATAGTACGACGAGTCTTTATTTCTTGAAATAATTATAATATAATATAGCTATTGGAAACAGCTACTTAATTAATTAGCTAGACTGGAAAAAATTCCTAATATTTTCGAACATTATGTTCGGCCGAATCAACATAAAATATTACTAAGAATTTAAATAAACCCAATTTCCAAGAGATATATTCAAAACGTGACCTACTACGTTTATGAGTATCAATTCGGTTTGGCGCCATGCGTGAGCCGTTCCCGCCAAAATAATTCGGTGACACATGTCAAGACGTTCGAAATCCAAACATTCCGGAAATTCCACTTCTATAGGTTTGAATTTAAGTTTTGAATCCGACAGATAAATGAATAAACAGGTTTTTAACCTAGATAATCTAATGAACTGTAAAAATAGCAATAAAATACTTTAGCAATTTATTATGTAGATTCCAAGGAGCGTTGAAACCAATTAATTTGAGTATTTGGCGCTGAACGGAAAGCTGAAACATCATCTGAAAACGAAAGTGCGTAGCGATTATTAATTTGGTGAAACACTTTTCCAAGAATCATTAAAGACAGGCCTGTATTTTCTGAAAATCTGAATCAAATCTACTGACATTCATAATGTTATCATGACCCAATATTCTTTAAAAAAATAAACTTTTGTCGATGGCATTGCGTACGGTTTTTGTTTTAATTTCCAATCAACAGTCTGTGTCTAAAGTTATCTTTGGTTTTAGCGATCATCCGTTAATCCATGGCGATTTCACGTCGCGATGCTGGAGACATAAACCGCCCACTATATGTAATGTATGAACAGTTATCTGTTACTCTCAAATTAGAAATACCGTTTTGGTAAATAAAATAAGGTGACTGTTTCAATAGACTACTCATAGAAAATTACTTACCGGTCATATTTACGGAGAGTAGTTTTTTATCATCAAAAACCATTAGGTACGCTTTTTCGGTCCACATTAATGAACTCGAGGTCCGTTATTATTGAATAAAATATCACTTTTATCAATAAAACATTTCAAATCAACAAAAATACTTACTATATATATATAACTCTGATTTATGAAGATATAAGCATAATTTTATGTTAATTATTTTTAGCTAAGTGCAAAGTGCCGTATCGTCCAAAAAAGGCAATTTTTAACGGATAATTTGATATAATGTAAAAGCTTGACACCATTTCCGAACGTTTTTGACATTAAAAAAACGATTTATTTATCTCTGACATTAGTGTTACGCCGTTAAAACATTTTTTATCTAAAATAATGTATTGAATATTTTTATAATTATGGTTATTCAGGCAAATGTGTAAAGTCGATAAAAACTGGTTTAATTTCTGCTATCAAATCCGAATTGACTCATTTTCAATCCGATGAAAGTATCGCGGAATGGATAGTTATAACTCCAACCTCTTTAAAGCCCGGTTTTCAAAGATTTCATAATTAATTTACTTTAGCAGTAAGTAATAAACATAGCTCAAAGGAAATCCTACTCAACCAAGACTTATTGCATAATCCTCCTTTGGTTTTGCTGTAGTCGGGTAAAAACTAGTTCACGTTTACCTGCCAAACAAACATCTGATAACTAGAGATGTGCCACTATCGACTAAGCATCTCCGACTATCGCTATAATCGATTTACCCGTTCTATTATGAGTTATGACGTAATCATTATTTATTTACGCGGCATATTTTAATATCGAAAACGTGTATTTTAAAGGTTACAGCTGCAAATGTAATTCGAATGATAGATCAACAAAAACATGCCTTTGTTATCTTGATTCATTCTGTGTAAACATGTCAATCTAAACCAAAATTATATTCTCATAGTTCCGTACCTACCTACTGGTTTAAAAATAGAATGTTCATCATCAAGGTTTCTTGCTGATTAATTATGTTTTTCATCAAAAAGGCCATCATTCTGACAAGTTAACAAGTATAATCGTATTACGCAGACTTCACCAATAAAACACTCGATTGCGTAATCTGCATTACATCAGATACTAAACTCGAGGACATTATTAAAGTCGCTATATGTTATAAAATAAACGATTATATCGCAGTGCCTGCATGTCTAGAACTAAACGATTGTTTGGAAACAAATGTGACTCATTGCAGCTTTATCAACAAATCTTCTAGACCGTATCATTCTAGCAATAAAGTCTACATTCCCGTATCAATTTAGCAGGATGTCAACGCGTACACGATACACAATTCCGAGGTTTTAATGTCATCGTACGATAATAATAATTGCTTGTTTTATGATACTACTGACTTACTATGTTTTATTACAACGAGCCTACTAGCAGTTTGATTGATGTGATGCGTTTGATAATGGCAATATTAACATAATTTTTAGTCAGTTCTAGGAACTGAACAAGCTAGATACTTTATGGCGACTGACTAATCGCTACTTCAATAGTATTACTTATTCGCGTAACATAGTCACCGGTACTAGACGACAAACGTTGTATTGTCGATTGTTTGTCTATTCAATCAATACACGTGTCAAATTTAGAGACTGACAACTTACAAAGTTTTTATGTAAGTATAGATACCTAAGTTCCTGGTTTTTGCTACGTAAGCAGGTACTTATTTAGCAAAAAATAATGTTAAGTACTACCTACAACAAAGTTAGAATCGACTAACCACGCCCCATCTCTACTGTTATTTTTTTCCTACCATAAATATTTGACAGTTGAATCCATTCTTTTTTTTTTTGCTCTAAAGAGGTTAAAGACTCCTAATTATGCCACCTTTTTTCACCAACGACTTAATTCAAAAATCTCTAGGATTACCCCGAGTACGAGAGTACCAAAGATTACTACGAGTACATGAAGAAATCCGTTTATAAATATGGCTAGGTTTATCCAGGCCCACCCAGGCAGTTAATATCTGGTTCCCTGAGGGGCCGGTTGCATCAGCCGTCAGACAATAGTACACCTCAATAAGGAAGCTCGGCTTTCCTAGTCATGTCTTATGTAAACTCTGGTCAACTTTATCATCATATAATTATGACGTTTGTTTGTTTTTGTTGCGATTAATTTAAATATGGAGGGTGAAAGTAAAAGATACTTTTTTTGACCTAGCTTATGCCCGTGACGTCTTTCGCGTGGTAACACACTACACTAGACTAAAATAACAGCCACATTTTTTATAAACTCCGGGTCGCCCGCCCGCGCTATTACTTCGTTTTTGCTTAGTGTTATAAAAAGTTGGGCTATAAAATGCTAAAATATTTTTTATAATCCGACTGGAAGTTCCAGAGATTAGGGCGTTCGTTCAAACTAACTCTTCACCAGATATCGATACCCTGATGGTATCTATAACTGGTGAATAGTTTGTCTGCAAAGTTTCGCTAGCTAGTTTATTTGGCCCTGTATAGAAGATAATTATAGATTGAATGTTTATAAGGATTAATGTAAAATAGACAATGGATATAATTTTATTTTATCAATCCGAGCGAGACCATGATCTTTCATTTGTCACATCGATTGATCAGGATCATTCATCGGAATAGCTTCCTTGAATGATATTGCTTTGATTATAGTGAATCACTGTCTTTCAAGTACTTGGTAGTACTTAAGCCTGCTACTACACACACTCTGAGTCATAAACCAAACAGGATCAAGGCTTGATACAACTACAATTCCATTGCTCTTTACGCTAACGAAATGTTCATCACACTACCAAGAAATCTATCAGTGTACGTCAATATTGGTTGCTCTATGACCAACAGACCATAAACAACATGATTTAGTAAACAAACAATGTAATATAGAGTTACTACTACAAGTTACAAATTAAAAAATTTGACATTTCGTTGCTTAATGTCTTGACAAGCAGCGCTGTTATGGAGTGTCAAGTTAAGTTGGTAATATTATAAATTCTGTTAACCTCAAGTATGTAGTGTAGTGATGACCTCATGTGGGAAACGAGTAAGTATTTAATCGTTATTTACCTTCCATGGTGGTGACGTCACTTAGCAGTTTATTATAAAGACTTTACAGGGTATTTTACGTAATAAATACATACCATTTTATTATGTTTAATTTGCTGTGGGTTTTGTAATGTTATGTGCCTATTTAATTCCCGTACGTAATTTTATGTATCTATAAGTAAGGAAATAATATTAAAAGGGAAAATTTTTGATTGTGGTCAGAGATTCATGCAAGTAACCTAACCTAACCTAACCTAACCAATAAAAAAAACACACTAACACAAAAAAAAAGAAGTTATTCCTTTTTACTTAACCCCCCATTTCACTAGTTTTGTGTTTTTTTTTTTTAATATCCAGGTTTTAAAAACCTAGGTTTAGTATTTACCTAACCCTTTTCTCACATAAAAGAGTAATAAGTATAGGGCTTGTCATCTCCAACGTAAGTACTTGTCAAGCCTCCATGTTGTTGACATGTAACGGTACTAGATTGGTACCGAGAAGCCGACTGATACGAAACTAATCGCAGTCCCGGGTTAAACTATCTGCATGCTAAACTTCATCGCTGTACGAGTATAGCGGTAACCCGGTTTAGTTTTAACTTGCAAGATTTTACCTTAAATAATTAGAGATGGGAAAAACAAGTGGTTGATTTAATATCGATAATTTTAAAATATTAAATTGTTGACTCAAAAGTTTTTTATAGTATCTTCATAGTGCAAGATTTTGCGTCAGTTATAAATAAATATCAAAATAGTTCACATAATAAAACAGAATAAAACTTTTAAAATAGTTTGTTAAAGTGGTTTTGGGTAAACCTTATAAAATATGTCGGTCTTAGTTGACCTTGTATCAATTAAATATTTAAAATAAAAAATACATACCTAACAAAATACACTGAACCGCAGAAAATCCTTTAATTCAATACCAATCATTCACAATAAAAATGTATTACTGAATACACAAAACGTTCACCATGCAGGCACTATTTCAGAATTAGACTGAACGAATATACGCACATGTCAACACACGCGGAGTTTAAAAAAATAAAAACAAAAATGGCTTCGTGCGTTACTCGTCCTCTTTAAGTTACACGAGCGACTGACTCGGTGAATCACGAACAAGGCAAAATAATACCAATTAAACACCACCACTTCTATTATTTACGTAATATTATTTAAATTGCATGCGAATTTAGACTCTATGGCGTAGAAATAAGAACATAGATGACGAATGTAACGGTAGATTGAGTACGACTTCTTAAAATCGTGACTCGTTTTTGTGTGACGTGTTAACAAGTTTTATGAATGAAATATTGCAGCGGGTCGGCTATTTTCCATGAGTTATGGACGTAAAGTTAGCAATGGACTATGAACTGTTAATGGCACAGCGTTTCACTAAAATAAGGCTGGATGTGGATATAAACCTACATGGAAGGGAATCTTGGCATAGTTGCGAGATTTGTAACGGTATACTGTACGACATTAAAGTTTAAATCAACACATACACTGGTTTAGAATTAAATAGAACCGCTGGCTTGTATGGTACGGGTACTAATATGCATCTTAAATGAAAGTATATACCTGAAGAAAATAAGATTGAACTTGACATGTTCAATAGAACAGTTATTCCTGTAAAATATTTACATTCAGTACTGAAAATGGCCAAAAAAACGTATCGTATATTAAATAACAGTTGATATAAAAGTTTGAAAGTTATAATGAAGGTTTTGGGTAACAGACTGGATGGATATTTGCCAAAAGGCTATTCTGCGAATAGGCACAGTCTAACCACAGATGCAGTTATTAATATCACAATACCACATGTAGCTCAACCTTGTAGATGCAACGTTATTTAGGTCAAAATAAGTCAAGACTGTGAAGCAATATGATATCAAAGGTTTCTTTATGTTATCTTTATTTATATTCATAAAGGCGAAGAGCTACAACCTAAACTAATCATTGTCGAGAGAACTGCCAATTGCAGTGCAAAGACCTTCTATGCCTCTCTCCTTCAAGGGAAACGATTTTAACAAGAACCTACATGATGAACATGAAAAAAGAAAAAGAAATGCAAAAGCACCAAAGAATCTTCCACAGGTTTTGGCTGTTTATCAGCCTTTATGCTAGAGGACTATGTTTAAAACAGAAGTTGTCCATTGACCAACACATGTGGCAGGCAAGACATGAATACGAAGATTTAAAGGACAACACATCCGACCTCTTGCAACCCCAGGAACATCTGCCACCTGGTCGCGTATTAAATAGTGGCCTAAGAAAGCATGTTTCGTGTCCAAATAAAACTTAAGAAAATGGGAGATCATAGACCCGTCTGACCCCCAAAGTGAGTGCGGGGCTGTCCAGAACTGAGGGCTGACTATGAAGTATTAATGCCATCATTATTCCACTGCCAAAAAAGGATGGTGCTAGCGGCCTTGTATAGCTCCGTCTCTCACTAACACTGGCAAAATGGTGGCATTAATACGTCGTGGTATAGGTGCAGGAGTCACTTTCCGATTCCAAGTCTATATCTTTGAAGACATATGAACACCACAGCCGCTGTTATTAACGGTGCCATCTAGGTACTGCGCCCAAGTAATCTAAAAAGTTCCGTCAACTGGAGCAAATAAGTAAGATAGATCAACACTCTCCCAGAGATGGTCACTGCTGGACATAGACCTCCCGTATGTAAAGACTCAAACACCAGACAGCCTGTTTTAGTAATTCAGAACCTCGCAGCAAAAAGGCTTGTAATTATAATAGCTAATTAAAGTTTCCTGCTAGGAACACTAACGACGTAGTCACTTTGTAAGTCAATGTGATGTAACTGTAGGTGCTGACGACAGACGACGAATAACAAGGGACTGCAAGAATGCTAGTTACCGATTGAGGAATTTGATGATGGCTTGTAAAAAGCTGGTGTTTTCTACGAAACTAGTGCGTCGAAATCGTAACCATTTGGTGTTCGTTAAGCTTTCCTAATAGAGGAGCTAGATGTATAGAACAATTTGCAGAAATTTGACATGGGCCCGCGTGGTGGTTCACGATCACGGCCCACTCCCTGTCACCGAGAGCAACTCTGTCCCAGCAATGGAAACATTGTTGTAGGCTGATTATGCTATGTTTAGAAGAAGAAGCTGATTATGATATGTTTAGAAGGTTTTTTGTTTGTGTCTGGCGGGCAACAGCCCAACGATTGATGTTGGAATCTTGTATATATGTTGATCGCGCGATAAACTCTAATTGCGCGATTTAGGATTTCATAATGTTTGTGTTGCGTCAGGTCTTTGATGCGTAGTTCGCATGTGGTAGATGCCGCCACAGGACCATCATGATTCTGCCCTTATCTCAATTTATTTGGGATCGGTGCAGCATTATTCTTCTACTATACTTCTCTATTAGCCGTCATCTCGGTAGTCACCCCCTTTCTAGCCATATCATCTTCCACACAGTCCATCCATCGTATTTCATCACTAGCAATCACTTTATTTTAATAAAACCGTGCTGATTTCAACCTTGCTTGTAAAAGTCACTTTCGCGTCTCGATTAAGTACCTATTAATTAGATTACAAAATTAAATCAAGTTTTAAAACACTATCTAAACGCAATTTAAAGACAAATTAATTCTAGATTCTTTGCACAACAAAATACCTATCTAACATTGATTTAATCACATATTTCGAGATGTAACCTTCACTATTTTAATAATATATTGCCAACGAGTCGACTGGGAGTGCTTGAGAGGTCGCCCTGAAGGTCGTTGGAAGACAAGTCATCACTCCCACACCTGATCACCTCTCGCTGATTGATTAAATCAATAGCAGTGCTCATTAATTTTAAAATTAATAGATGCATCTCGTTACCTCGATCAGGCTGCTGGCTTCAAAGTATTTGCCTCTCCATTTGAATGTTTTTTGTTTTTTTCTTGTATTTTTATTGCTTTATACTTTTGTCCTACTTTGGCTTAATAAAGTGGAATCGGGAGTGATAATAGCAGTATGCTTGACTTAAACATAATTAATTATTCTAGAAATCTACACTACTTCATTCAAACTGACTCAATCAATCCCCTAAGTTTAGGATTCCGCAGATATTATTTTGCAAAAACACAAATTAATTACGTCTCTTAACAAAAATAATAAAATTTAAATAACTAAAATGCCACTTAATTATAAAATATTTAATTACGAAATAAAGCATTGCTTTTTTGTAAGTAACAAAAATTAAAAACATACTTTATGATTATTTCGAGACTTCCTTCGTTTTTGTCATTCGTATATTTAATACTGACATATCGCAGTAAAAATAACATTAAAAATGTTTCCTTAATTAATCCACAAAGATTAACGAAATTCGATCACCAAACAGACCTATATTTTAAGAAAATAAAAATCGAATGCACACAACGCACTTACTAAACGCAGCGGCTGAGTGCGTTGACCTCTTGTCATATCGCACTACAGCCGGCTGTGAATCAGTCGATAAATCGCACAGATTTATCGATACTCGTGTTTTGTAGGCCGATAACTGTAATTCCTTTGCTTGACTTTTATTCTGTACAACACGTTTATGAGTGACCTAAAGGTTCTGCTGGAATGATGTACAAGTAATGTCAAGTGCGGTTGTAATATTTGAAATGTAATTATACTCGAGGACAATCGTGGAATATAAATTGTATGACAATAGACACTTTTTTTATTGTAATTACTTGAGATGCTGGCGTGACATTTTTATTAGAAAACGTGTTTCGAAACGTGCAGATTCAGCTTTTCAAAATATATTATATTTAGTCTGCAGTACTGGGATATTTGTAGATTTATGTATAGCAATGAATTAGCTAGGTTGAATCAAGTCAAGACGTAAACATTAATTTTTTTAACACAAGCAAGAGTCACTGCAAGACACAACAGATTGATCTTTGTAAACTACTACGACTCTTCTTTAACAATGTTCTTACTCAACTGCAGTGAATGCACACCAGCTGAAAAGAACATTATAAAATTATATTCCAGTTACAAAAAATAAAATAGTAGTGTAGATGTCTCCAAATATCGACACCCTCCAGCACTAAACTCCAAGGAGTACATAAAATAAAAGCGAGTCATAATATCCTGCGCCCGCGCCGTTTGCTCACACACGTGTTCACGATAATCTTACTGCCTCTCACTACAATGCCGCTTCATCTGCATTTAGAACACTTTCAGGATCAAATAATATTCTTTTGAACACTTGACTTATGTTTTTAAAGAGCAATGTTATCTCTGTAACGTTGTATTGAGATTATTTAACATTACAGGGGTGCTATACGTCTGACTTTAATATCTCGAGAGCGGTAATATCTTAATGGAGCGCCTGAAATTATTGCCTCCCAACAAAAGTATGTTTTTTTTAAAGTTATTTATGAAGTTATGAATAGTTACGAGAGAAAAAAAAAGATGTTTTGGCCACAAATATTTAAATAAGCAAGTTTCCTTAAACAAAAGCGTCGTAAACAAAAAACCTCAGACAATTCGCGATAAAAACCACAAAATACAGTCACAGTTATACATCTTTTGACCCACTTACTTTATTACAAGGGCCCGCCCTTTCCATCACTGACGGGCGAGAATAATATCAGAAACATGCCTTAAACAAGTCGGTCATCAAGATAAGAGCTAGGCTCAATGGTCACAGTAACCATAAAGGAATGCCCACTATTTGAGCTCCGATTAGCTTCTGTAAAAGTGTTTTTAATCACATTAATCATCGTTACATTTGACAACTACCAAATAATGAAGGTCGTATCATCGTCTTCTTTTCAGGTCAACAAGTTTCACATAAATTATACCAAGTCTATAATATGCAGCTTGACCTAGATCGATAATTTTATTCCTGGTACAATGAATAATGCAAGCATAAGAGCCATTTAATTTTAATAATCTGACGAATTATTGTTGTTTGGCATTAATTCTAAAATTATTGATTTTACGAAATAGTTGTAGCATTTATTAAATTTTGAAAAGCAAAATATCGACAAAAATACGTGACATGCATGACCCCATCCCTATTCATAATCCAATAAGTTCGTAAACATACGAGTCCAAATGCGTAGCGTTAAACTAAACAAAAACATAGTATAACTTTCTTTAAAAGGCATATGTTTTGTGTGTGAACTCCGACTTGTCAAGTCTGTGCTGACACTAGTAATACAAAGATACAAACATAATAAAAGAGTTGCGACAGACTGGCTGAGTAGATACGTTCTTGTGTCAAGCCATGTGTATAGAAAAACGTTGCTAAGAGCCTAAAAATGGAGACAAAAAAATACCGCTTACAGAAGAATATTTGCACTTATGACAACAGCTGTTGACTGTTGTGTTGTGTATTCAAAAAGTGGGGAAGAAATCTACAACCTAAACCTACAAGACGAAAAAGTCAAGTTTGACAGAAATATTTAGTTACTTAAGTAGGAATTTGAAATTCTTTTATCATCAATTATCAATCGAGACACGGAAAATAGGCTGATCAGTAAGGACACTAGTAATATTTGACAGGTAGTAATTTTTCGTTCGTAATTTTTCTCTTTCGGTTCCGCATCTTCCATGGCATTTTCATGGAGTCAGATAGCAATAGCGCAAAGAATGTTGAAGACCCAACAAACTTACTTTTGTTTGTACAGAAGTCAAAACCAATGAAATCCCGAATCAACATACGCCACATCATAAAACGGATACTACCGCTACCTACTGTCAATCTGTTCGCGTTCGATTCTAATTTCAAAATAGGAATTCCGATGAAGGATAAAGTTAGAAGATGGCTGCCACCGCGCGCGTCCCAAATTACACAGGATCCGTTGGTCGCGACACGGTGTATTTTTGGTAATTACCATTAATTATTATCTTTCGACTGCTGCGTTAAACTGTTTATCCATTTCCGAAGATTTTATTGCGTCGTACAAATTTATTTTAGGTTGAAATAATAAATTAACGTTAGACCATAAACTAGCGTCAATTTTTAATTAAATTAGACAACATTCCAATAGCGGATGGCCATAGATTTAATTTGACGAATGATGTGACGTTTGTTGCAATTATACATTGAATCGCAACTAATAATTTATTAAGATAAGCTGTGTGTTAATTGATTTACGATAATTAGGATAACAATACATACAAAGTTAATACAAGGCTCAGTTAAAATGAGGACAGCCTAACAACGATCAAACCAAGAAAGAAAAAGGCACGGATTTAGAACTTTTAGAAGTATCTTTATAAGAGCCTCCTAGACATCTCTGCCACGTTATTACCCTAGCACATAACATCCTCACATCAAATTATGTTAACTGATTCCTATCTCACGTTTTTCCGTACCTCAGGGCGACTTGTGAATTACTTTTGCACACTTTAGAAAGTCTTCCAAGGGCCCGCTTATGGTTGTACGTTTTAAACCTTTTGCTTTAACCAAAGTTAAAGCATTTACTTGTACAAACAGTATGGTATATTGATAAAGTAAGTATGAGATAAGAATTATATAGTATTGGTAAATAACTTTCGGTGTTATAATTTGGCAGCATGTCAGCGCACTTACATTTTCAAATATTAAAAACTTTTTCTTTAGAAATATCTTTTAGCTTGAGCTAGAAAAAGCTACTGGTGCCGATTATGAACTAAATTTAAGTTCAGTGTATTTTTTTCTTTCTATTTCATTAAGAAAAGGACAGAAGATAAATTTTAGCTTAGTCCTGCCAAATTAATCAACGCCTGTCACTAATCCATACAAGTTTAGACGTGATTAAAAACTTGCCTACTAAAATGACGTCAATTTACGTCAGGCGCTGATTAATTTGACAGGACTAAACTAAACCACCTCAACATCATCACAAAAAGGTTTTTTTTTTCACATAGCTACCTACCCAAAATTTTTCAACGCATAGGTTTACCCTTGTCTTCAAAAATTGTAACGAATTTTGGTAACGAAAGATCTTGTGTTACAGTAATCTCTCACGTAACAAAACTGATTCTATTCTCGGACACATCAGAATTCGCTGTAGTTGTAAAAATTTACCAAAACCAGAACGTCTGTCGCTTGGCGCCAAAACTGAACGCACCAATTAACGTTAAAAAGCGTTAAACACAGCTCTATTATGAATGCACTGCTAAACTATGAACGCACCCGTTGTCTGACGTCACCGGTCATGATGAGAAAAGATTTTTTTTTTATCGCTGAGTTACCTAGTTTGTAATGGAATTCCATGTTTAATTCTTAAGGACATTCCTTGGTTTGTTCACTAGTTGGTTTCATTAACGCTTTAATTAGTAGGTACCTAACAGGTTACTAACTTGTTTACTAGGTAAGTACTATTATTGTTTACTAAGCCAATCTATTTAGAAGTACTTAAATCTTTTCTATATTATCGAAACACTAAAACTAAACTACACTAAGTAAAGTTAACCTGTTTTGAAGTTGTTTAAGGAAAAAACTCCAAAAAAGTTTAAATTAGGTACTCATAAATTATTCTACTTATCGGTCAAGCTGCGGTTATTTTTATTTTCTTCAATCTGCTTTGATTATTACCTGCAAACAAAAAAAATAAAGTTAGTTACCTAATTGAAACCTTAAGCTGTACAAAAGTTTTAGAATAATTAAAAAAAGAGAAATAATTATGCCTATAGCCTGTGATACATCCTATGCATGGAATTAGTATGTACTAAGTACATATTATATTCAGGCCACAGCAGATTTTCTCTCAATATTCTGTGGTCTAGTCTAGTACGAGTATTTTAACCATATAAATATTTATATAGTTATATGATTTTATGCAAATAAACCAGTTGAAACTGGAGTCTTTATAAGCACATCCTAACGTAGATCAATTTTGTCTTTGTTACAACATAGTAATTAGCAAGTTATGTTGTAGAATGTTGTTTTTTATTCCTTTGTGCTCGCTAAGATCTTCCGTTTTCTTTGTCTTTAGCACACAAAGTGTAATTAAGCCTAAGGACTAAGGACTGTGTATTAAGGAAAAATGTTACTTGTATGGGTCCTACAATATACAATAAATTGCCAGATGTAATGAAAAATGACACAATTAAAAACTTTAAAAAGAAATTAGTGGCCTTCCTAATAGAAAAATGCTATTATTCGATTAATGATTATTTAATGGACAAAACTCTTTAGTCAGCAATGTGTATAATAAATATTATTAATAGTATCTTGAACAATACGGACCGAATATAAATTTATTTTAATTTAATAAAGTAACATTTTAATTTTGACATTTTTTAATTTTGACATTTTTCAATAATAATTTCTAACTGTGACATTTTTAATTTTATTTTTAGATAGTTTTTGACAATTTGTATAATTTTTGCGTGCCTATTTCCAGGCAGAATGTACATGGCTCACTCCTATCTACTCCACCTGTATTTTAATGTAACCTACATTCGTTGCAAATAAATGATTGATTGATTGATTGATTGATTAAGCCGCCGTTTACCGGTCTCTTAGGCGTATTTGTAAAAAAAATACAAGAATAAGGCATTAAACCTTTTTTGGGTGTGGGATTTGTGTCTGGCTGGTAACTGCGATACCTAGAGTACGCGCTACGAAAGAAGGCCCACGGAAAATTGTGGAACTCCATTTTTTTCTATGCAATGCGATGTAATGACATAGACACTAGCGCCGCGTCAAGTGGACTTCAGTGGTGGCGCGGATTCGTATGTTATTTTTCAGGAAGTTAGGGTGCTAGTTTTTTTTTTTTTGTAAATAAAATGGACATTAGGTTTGCCTGCCCTAAAGATATGGACACGCACAAAAAACTGCTTTTCCTGGAGCATACCGAATTTTAATATTTTGCTTTTGTTTTATCAGTCAGAACGATAGAAAGTGTATCTGTGGACGAGTAATTCGTCAACTCGTCCTACATGCCTACGGCCCACTTAGGACGTTCTTTTTCTTTCCTGAAAGTCGTCCTAAATGGGCCGTAGGCATGTAGGACGAGTTGACGAATGTGGACACCGGCGTGTAT
Organism: Lithophane semibrunnea; assembly: GCA_947363905.1. Lineage (NCBI taxonomy): Eukaryota > Metazoa > Arthropoda > Insecta > Lepidoptera > Noctuidae > Lithophane > Lithophane semibrunnea. The sequence continues at coordinate 9,753,532 of OX376212.1, read as the reverse complement.
GCAAAAGTAAACAAGGATTCCACTTAGACTTTACTCTACTCATCCATCAGACCTAACGAACGACACCCAAGAGACACAATGAGGTGGTCCCTCTTTTTATTTTAGTCTTAAATCACAGTAACGTCTTGCTCCGTTCGATGTTTGCTTCAATTCCCATTAGATGTGAAAAACCATTATTAATGGATAACGGATAGGTTTACTTTTTCTTGAACATAAGTAGCTCCAAAATTGATGAAGGATCATATAGACAGTGTCATTACTATTATTAGCAAATAAATCTCGTGGCTAAGTGTGCGGCTCTTATTGAGCCGCACGGTTCGAACCATGACGTTCAGCTACGCTTGCCGGGGTTGGTCCGTGGATGGGTGACCATCTTTACATACCGAGACTCCTCCTTGCCTCGGAAAGCACGTTATGCCGTTGGTCCCAGCTATCATTTGTAGATCTTTAACAGTCGTTACGGGTCGTCAGAAGCCCGAAAGTCTAACAACTAGTCTCACCAAGGGGTATCGTATTACCCAGTTACTGGAGGGCAGATAGACAGTCGCTCCATGTAAAATACTGGTACTCAGCTGCACCAGGTTAGACTGGAAGCCAACCCCAACATAGTTGAGAAAAGGCTAGGCAGATGATGATTTAATGCAGACCCATCATTTTAATGTAAAAAACACAGGATCATTATTGTAATGTATTGCTAATTAACATTTCCATAAGACAAGACGTTAAGTTTGTATCAAGTAATCTCTTCCCACGCTAAGTTTTAGCGAATGACTTCATCGCTACGTTTATGTTGATTATAATAATTAATCATGATGAGCCAACAAACGTGGACTGTTTCTTTATTTTTTGTGAAGATAATTTTCATGGTTCGGTACCCGAAGGGTGCCAAACGGAACCCTATTACTAAGCCTCCGCTGTCCGTCTGTCTGTCAGCGGGCTGTATCTCATGAACCGTAATAGGTAGACAGTTGACATTTTCACAGATTGTGTATTTCTATTGCCGCTTTATCAACAACTAATAAAATGAAGAGGGGGTCCCCATACAAGAAACGTGTTATTTTCTCCGTTTTTTGACAAAATACATATAATTAGGGGTCGTATTATTTAGTCAGGTCTTAAAATCTTTACATGTTTGACTTTTTCGTCTTTCTGCTTTTGTGCAGCTATCTATCTGACCGCAGAATCAGTTTATACTTCAGAAATCTCCAGGAACACAAAGTGTTAGATTAGATCAAAAAAAGGCTAGACACATCATGGTAATGACCAATGATATTATATTAACAGATATGTTATAAGCGCGCAATCGTGAAGACTCGAAAACATTCCAATTGTAACGTTTTTACTTGTAGTGAAATGTAAAATGAATGAAACGTGGGTATGTGTGCCGCTGCTCCGCGGAACACTTTTTTCGGTTGTTTTGTGAGTGTATACCATATCTGTTTTTATAATATCATTGGTATTGACTAGAGCAGCTATACTCTAAGTGTGTTCCGCGGAACCCTAGGGTTCCGTGATACCTCTGTCGGGGTTCCGTAAGAATTTAGAAAAAAAAATCAAAACACCTCTCTCTGGTCGCTCCGCGGCTGCGCGGACTCCGCGGCCGCGCGGAGACAAAACGCTATGAACGTTATTTATTTATTTATTTGTATTTGTAGAAACATGTGTTACAATAGCTGGTACAATATCTCATAAGTTTGGTATCAACAATTTTATACTTGTACAACCCGTTCGCTCTAAGTTTGCCGTTCTGTGGAATGCGCGTACCCTCCCCCACGTGACAACAAAACTTATAATGTGTCATAGTTTTACCCAAATATTACAATTTTTATTGTTACAATTAAATAAAAAATATTTTTATATTATGTTTTGCTGACGCTACTTTTCGAACGTCATACCTATCGCCAGCGGCAAACTTAAAACGAGCGGGTAGTATACTTGTGAGCGCGTAGTCTTTTTGATAAAAGCCGCCTCTGAATTAGACGCTATAGTTGTCTTTTAAAAGAAAATTAGATTTTTGGATCATTTGCATTGGTAAGAAAGAAATAGAAAGCTTTACGTTACTCAGTGAGTTTGTTAGCGAAAACGACTCAGTAATGTTTGAAGATGATGTGTTTGAATTGGTCTAATATCTCAGTTCGAAAAGTATTTTCCCGAAGAACACAATACAAAAATTAAAGTGAATTCATGGATTCATAATCCTTTTTTACCCAACTTGGAAAAGCCTGAAAACATGTCAAACGAGATATATGAATCTCTTTTAGAAATGTCATCAGACACAAGTATGGAGTCACTGTTCAAAACGACGCCTCTCAATGATTTTTGGTGCAGAATCCAAGATGAATATGCAATGCTTGGCCAAATGGCTCTGGATATTCTGCTCCCGTTCCCAACTACATATTTGTGCGAAACAGGATTCTCTACCTACGCAGCCACGAAAACAAAATATCGCAATAGACTGGACGCCGAAGCTGATATGAGACTCCAACTTTCTTCCATCAAACCTGATATCAACCAATTGATGAAAAATAAAAAACAGTTTCATACCTCCCACTAGTTAGATTTTTTTATTTTTAATATTTTCTATTGTTGTCCTTGCCAAGTGGTGAAGTAAATAATAATTAGTAACTGTTACATTGTACTTTTATTATGCTGATTAATAAAAAATACACTTATAAAAACAATTGTTTTATTGTAGGGTTCCATCAAGTATTTTGCTTCCCAAAAGGGTTCCGTCATTTAAAAAGTTTGAGAACCACTGGACTAGAGAATGTGTTAATGAAGCCCTAAAAAGCAAGAAGCAACAACGTCACAGACTGCTGCGTCACTTCCGTTACAAATGTCAGACGCATGCCTCGGCGCCTGACCTGGATTTTTGCAACTTAATGATGAACACATTCTTACGGAAATAATACAAAAAAGTGTGTCTACAAAATGCGAGTCAGACACGGTTGAATATTTAACACTACATTTATTTTTTATTAAACACTTTTTGTATGGACCCGCAGTTGGTTTCACTATTATTAGTGACGTGAAGCACATATCGCGAGGAAATCTGAACAACATAAATGTGGAAGCATGGTGACTGAAAAATCAAAAGTGATTATTTATTCAAATTAGGCTGAGAATCAGCACTTTTCGAACTCCGAAATTACATAAGACAGTCCCCCAAAACGCCCACCCTTCACCACTTCCTAGTGCTTTAGCTGGGAAGAAGAAGTCGCGCAACAAACTCCCCAGCAGCATAACTGTATAATATTGACTTGTGACCAATGGTCGTTCCTTTTCTTTAAGAGAAGAGGAGTAATTCGTCAACTCGTCCTACATGCCTACGGCCCATTTAGGACGACTTGCAGAAAATAAAAAAACGTCCTAGAGTAATTCGCCAACTCGTCCTACATTTCGTCCGTCCATTGCACATTTAGTTTGATTTTCTGCAAGTCGTCCTTAATGGGCCGTAGGCATTTAGGACGAGTTGACGAAATAAGAAGAGACCATTGCCCTAAAGTGGAAGAATTCAGGCTGGTTTGTCTATGAAGGGGATGCTTTATTTCCTTTAAAACTGATTACTGAAGTTACACGTCTGTAGGCTGAGATAGAAGCTTCAAGAATTTTATTATTTCCGTTGTATTTAATTAAAGATAAGTTCAATTTCCACGGCTGTTTTAATACCTATCGTAAATTCTCACGCAATCATTCATCCAGCCTACTCATAAAGTCTAACCGTAAATAACCACCAATTGCCAAACCATTAACAAACCATAAACAGTGCAGAACATAACTAGAAACTCTATTCGGTTGTCTATGGTGTGTTTGTGTAAGCATTGCGGTTAGGTATCTCAAACTCATGTCACTACCGATTGGGTCTGACAGCTTGCACAAGACAACAATCGAGGAGATTAGTTTGTTTTGGATAGTGGATATCATTTCTCGAATGCCAGAGGTACTCAACCTGAAGCTATAGTTACTTATGAACATCGTCCAGTCTTTGCAGCCATAGAAGAACAGAATAATGTGCTTAACGAAAAGATCTGATGTGAACGTCCAATGTTGCTTTGTATATTTCAAAATATGTGTACCTACTTATACTTTAACATTAATAAATAATAATTTATAAAGGCTAACAGATAAATATTAAGCCTTACATTACATATTGAGCAAACGCAAAATATTATAACCAATGTGTGTAACAAATAAAATAATTTAATATGCAAATGGTTGAGTTCCCCTGGGCGCAGACTGGTCACTCACTAGCCATCTTTCTTACCCACAGTTTAGCATAACAGCTGACCTAAATTCACTTTCAAACCCCGAACAAGAGTGAAATCAGTTCCCCAGTTCCCAGCTTGGTGGAAATACCCAGGTCCCAGTGGCCCATGCAAGGCCATCAGTATTCAGTCAGCGAAGTGCAGTCGCAGGCAATGGGTTATGAATACTGAGTGATCATAATATATTAATGTGGTACTGGCTATGTAATTAATAAACATTGTTTACTTTTAAATTTTAAATAAAGTGTGTTCGATTGAGTGGTTTATTTTTAAATCGATTGACAGTTTTCTATGGGAATGTGTTCGGAACAGATTATTATTTTTAAATTAATGAACAGATTGCATTTGCTCAAACTTTGTTTTCGCGTGATTTTAGTAATGTAAAACGTGTAAAATAAAACTGTCGGTCTGCTTGAATATTTATTATCATCATAGTCAAACATAGCGTGACAACGAACGGCTAAGTTTAATTTTATTGTGTTGTAAAACAAACATTAATTACGGTTACAATTATTATTAACTACAACTTAATTTCAAGATAACTTCTAGGTATTTCTCTGCAGACTAATCAAGGCAATAACTAATTAATTAATTAGTGAAGGGTGGCTGTTTTATTTCATAGCGGCGCTACCTGGCGCTACTTGCAAGATGAAAGATGCAAGCAAGATGAAAGCAATATTAAATGTGAAGAAACTGTCAAATGCAGTTTTTCATTTCACCACACGCACAAAGTACGTATAATAGAACCATAAATTAAGCGAAGACTTAATCAAATACCATTATTTTGTCCGTATTGATTATTTATCAGGCACATCTCAATTAAAAAGTGTAGCATAATTTGTCGATTTATATGCTCCGCCTGATCTATATGGAGCGACAAACAAGTGATGTGATGAATTACTTCGTAAGGCTGTTATTATACAATCAAGCCGACCTTCTTTTAATACTGCCAATTAAAAAAACAAAGAAATATCTATGAGAACGTTGGAATACTTCCTTCATTTGTTTTTAACTGTATTCTATTTACAAAACAAATGACTTCGTCACACGCAAAGGCACGAAAACTAAAGTCCTTATTTTATGCCTCCTAAACAACCTCCTTCCTGAACATTTTTCTTTCGCCCCGCAAAACAATGTTTGTTAGCAAAACTTCTGCAACTGCGAACAGTAATATCGTAAGTAAACTCACCACGAGCGAGTCATGGTAGCAGACAGTGACAAATGGCCCAAACTGGTCGTGAATGGGCAGGGGACACGCCACGCCGCGACGCGAAATGTTCTACTTCTGATTAGGAACAGGGTTGCCAGTTGCAAATAGGTAATCCAGTTACAATCAGTACTTCCATGGGACAAGTAATATAACAGCGTATACAGTAAAAAAACATGCCAAAACACAAATAAAAGATTTTAATGGGATTTTTCTTTCTGTTGCACATCATATTCAACTGTGAAACCTTGAGAAAACAAATAAATTCATGTCACGAAGCGCGTGCTGGACATAAAGATAAGAAGAGACCAAATCTAAGCGAAAAATGGAAATATCTGCATCGGCTGCACTTTGCTACTTGGACAGACGAATGCTAAAGTCTGGCCGTCGTTCCAAACACCTGACCATTTGATCCTTATTACTACTAGAAATTGTCCAAAGGATCAAATTCACAAAACACTTATTCGTTGGTATGAAACTGACAGGTGTCAAGAACGCATTCTCGACGGCCGGTCATCAAAAGTAAAGTGAATAACCATGCAATGATAACAAAGGACGAATACCAAATAATAATGGACTAGAGATTTTTGTATCCAACACGTACATACACTGAATCCTAAATCGTGAACAATAAAACACTGGGATTCCGATAGACCGATCAATTCGGAGAACAGTAGTTTTAGTAAGAAATAGAAAATTCAGAGAACAGCAGCTTTGTTATGCACTCACAGCCACGTCCACAATCACAGCACTTTGAACAAAGAATAAACAGATAAATCAAATGCCGACTATTGTTTTTTGTGCCTTCTTTGGATTTTAGATATCCAATCTCACCGTTCTCTAAAAATATAACGCATTTTTGAAACAATTGCCATCGACTGCCTCCTTGGCCTCGTTGGGGCGCTTAGGGTCAAAAGCGCAAAAAGACAAGTAGGTTGCAAATTGACAAAAGAACAGAATGTCAAAAGCGTAGAAAATCAAAGGCGCACAATGACAAAAATTCTACTTCAACTCGCTAACTGTGTTCTGACTCACACTGGCAGTGGGAAAGGAAATAAAAAAAATATTCGAAAAAATTATGTATTTGAAATAGGTCATTTTTTTTTAAATTATTTCATTCGATATACCAGCTGCATGACACTATATTTTAGAGACTAGCCCAAACTCACTCGAAATCGATAAGTTTCGTAGATCTTTGAGTCCACATGGTACCCAAAAGAAGTCGCAAGCTACAGTGAGCTGTGCTGGACAGCGTCATAGAACTACTAACGCATTAGCGTGTTGGGTTAGTTGCTGTCAAATGCGATAAAATGGAAGTGTTTCATATAGGCATGATGTTAGAGGAACGCTAAAATCAGAGCTATCACAGAGTTAGCAACCCTATCCGTTTCGTAACATGATTATGGTTATTTTGCTGTAATTTATCTAATAAATAATTTTCACATTTAATAATGTAACGGTAAAGTTTCCGAGTCGTCATTAAATGTGGTGTTCACAGATATTATATTATTCAGTACAGTTATTTCATTATTTCTTCTTGGTCCAGCTGTAGTTAGGGCCATGGCATGGCGAACAAAAATTGTACCGAATTGGTAATAATTAACAAAGCAGCCTTATCAAAACGTATACTTAGAATTGTGTGGAATATGGACACGTAGGTATTAAACTGTGGGTCAGGTCCAGGCGTCAACCAGTTTTGCAATAACACTCGTAAAGCTTATCATCCATCCAACCAAGATAAGTCATCGCAAAAAGATTATGCTAGTCCATATAGCCGTAGAATTACACAAACCATTTTAAAATCTGACACTCGCTGTCAGATCAACATAAAATGCAAATTTCGCGGCACATCAAAGCAGTGTTGCCACTCGTAAAAATTAAGGTCCGCGGCGTTGCCAACAGCAATGATTGTTATTGCCGTCTGGGCGGTCCGTGAATTATGGAAGGGCTTTTTTGATTTATTTGACTCGAAGATGGTATCGCTTTTGAGAGTGATGTGACATTTGCGGGTCTTGAATATTTATAACATGAGAAGTAGTCAGCTGTGTGTATTATTCGCCCGGTTCCTATATTGTAAGGTTCCCATTTCTGACAAATGCTTGCATTGACTGGACTGGTTCACTCAAATCCGTGTGGTTCTTTTCTCAAAAGACCATTAGACACTTATCTACATGGTCCTCAAATGATGTGACCAAGATTACGAGTATGTCTGGACTTTAAAAGAGACATTGACTCCTGAGTTTGTTAAGCCATTTCTTCTCAGGGGTAGTCAGATAGGATAATTATGTCGGCTCAATCTGGCTTATTTTTTATATGACGTGTAAAAGTGATTCCTACATCCTATTTACAGAATAAACAATTTCATTTCATTGTACCGGTAGTTTAATGTTATACTAACAACGTGAAAATAGTGTTACGATTTGTTAATGGTTATAGGAATCTATTCATCCATGGCTATGGTTTAGTATAATTAATCTGCCTAGCCTTTTCTCAACTATGTTGGGGTCGGCTTCCAGTCTAAGCAAATGCAGCTGAATACAAGCATTTTACATGGAGCGACTGCCTATATGACCTCCACAACCTAGTAATTGGGTAATACGATACCTACCCTTTGGTAAGACTGGTTGTCATATTTTCGGGCTTCTGACGCCCCGTAACGACTGTCAAAGATCCACGAATGACAGCCCCGGGACCAACGCTTTAACGTGCTTTCCAAGCCACAGAGGAGTCTCGATATGTGATGATGGTCACCCATCCACGGACCAACCCCGGCAAGCGTAGCTTAACCCGATGGATCGACACGAGCTATGGTTTAGTATTAACTATAATACAAGTGTAGCAAAATTTTGCTACGGATCTGATTAACCCATAAAAGATAATGCTTTGCCTATTTCAGCTCGTGTTTTTGGTCTGCAACTGACCCAGTTGGGCCAATCCTTATAAAACTAGGCCAAAACGTTTTAATGTAAATTCGAGTAAGTAGCTCCAGCTACTTACCTATTGAGCGATTCCGAATAAGACTGTGAACAAAGAAACGGTCGTTGTAAGGTATTGTTGAAAGCATCTTGCTTGGCAAACCAAAAAGAGTACAGTAGAATTTCTTGCCCATTCTTCTCCATACGAACTATCTTTGATAGGGGCAACTAGTATCAATTCTTTTTCTTGTAAAGTTTGACGTTCTAAAGTGACTTTTAAGTGCCTATTGACGTAACTAAATGATGTTATGATTTGACGTGACTTGACGTGTGGACTGCACTATTTTGCTAAACTTTTTGTACAGCGCGTTCATTATAACTTGACCCCGTCACGCGATTGGCAGCACTGAATTGTGCAGTCTTGTGATTCGTAGTACTGTTCTGTCAGTCGAACTCTATTAGTATTATCACTAAGACTGCAAAATTCAGTGCTACCAATCAAGTCACGGGTCGAGATATGCACTGATACTAGATACGTATTGTAAACACAACATAACTTAACATTTATTTAATACTTATATTTAAATCTCTGTATGCAAATGCAGAACTCCAAAGATAGTCTATACACATTATTATGATGATTAATTTATGATAATCACAGACGCATTAGTATTTTAATTTACCTGCGCATGAGTTGTCTTTGCGTGGGCACATTGTTATTTGTTTTGCAACCTTTTTGTCTAGACAAGCAACGAGATTGTAGCATATAATTTGTGTTTATTTATAAACATCATCATTCAAGGATTTAGTTAATAATCAACATTAAGAAGCCTGTCATTTCCTGTGACTATTTTTGCTTTACACGCTCACACGCGCACATTGACAGCCATTTCCAATAAGATTATACAATCAAACTACACCTCAATAAGTGCACACATGTTAACGAGACCGGCCTCACGTCGCTGTTGACAGCGCTGTCTTGTTTTTTTATTTGGTGATTTTGGACATATTGCTCTCTCTCACAGATAGGGAGAACTACACACATACAAATAACAGTCGAATCGGGGATTTCAGAAACCAGGCCACATCGACATTAGTAAATTCTGTGAGATAATAGAATTAAGAAGAAATAGCATTATAGCACAGCCTAATAGACATGTAAATGAAGCTGTAGGGAAAACAAACGGTACAAAGCAAACGTCTGCAACTGACAGTGTGTGACACAGATATTAAAGCACACATGACATGAACAAATAGCAAATCTGCAAACACTCTCAGTAGGTACAGTTATTTGATACTATTGTAGACTGTAGTATGAAAACTAGGAGATTTGCCAAGCTAAGACAAACTGTAAAGTCCACGTAATACCAAATCTTGGATCGGGCCGCTAATGAGAAGTAATACCTCAATAACACTTTGCCGGAAGATGTATTCTGCAAAAATCGCACTGCAAAACCTTGATCAGTCAAATATCAATGGTATCAATCAACCCCTAGCATCTTCACCTAAGTTCTCACGGTGATTTTGCAGCATATACTGGCAGGACAGGCCCACATACAACAAGCTTAGCGGTCACGATTGTGACGTTTTCATAATCCTTGTTGAACTGATAACCCTACGTTTAGAAAATTGTTTGCTTCTTATGAACGCTCGCTAATCATTACAATATAAACTTTATAATTTACATAGCCAACATGATTTTAAAGTGACACGACTCACGTCGTGATTTGCAAGGACTAGCACAATTTTTACTTTTCTTCGTTTCAAGTTTCATAATTAATACATACAAGAAAAATAAGTGGTCAAAGGTTTTAATAAAATAACATTTCACTGTTCAGGCGTTTTTATTTGAATAGAGCTATCATTTTTATTTGGTAAAACATCAGGAGTCACTAAACTAGTGTTGCTTTTTGGTACAGTTACAGGTTTATACGTCACATTACTATTAACACTAGAATCATAAGTCAGGCGGTTCGTCCGAGCCAAAAACATGACGTCAGAGATTAATTTCTGTGCTATATACTTCTGTTCTTTGTCAATTTCTCTCATTTGTACTTTTAGATTCGCTGCGAAGGTGACACAGTCATCTTCTACCGCAGTAGCACAGGTTTGTAAAACTGTGGTTTGAGGTACTGGAATGGATTGTGCGAAGATTCTTGAAGGTTGAGGGTCAGTTGATCTTCTGTCTATTTTCGTACGTTTTTTTGGCGGCGGCATGTATTTCTCTTCACCGCTTTCTTCCGAAAAATCTTCCTCCAAATGCTCCTGAGAATGTTAGAAAAGGATATATTACTAGCTGCGCCCCGCGGTTTCACCCGCGTAAGTCTAGATCCCGATAGAGAATGATCGAAAGAGATAGAGAATGATCTTTCAGGGTCATTCAGGTGCCAGAAGGTACCGTGCTTGTAGCAGTTATAGTACTCTACATTGCCTTACTCTCGAGTTTGCCGATAAACTAAATTTTTTATTACAATGTCAAGTTTGACGTAAGTATAGTATATTAATTTTTCAAATATTATTGTTTTATTATAAATCAATTTAGTGGAAATGATTGAATACTAAATAGTGTTAGTGATGTAATGTGGCTTCAGTATTTGTAGTGTATGTAGGTAGAGTAGTCCAAATAGGTACTTATATGCTAAATGTAAATAAAATAAACGTAAAATGTAAAATGACTATGTTTATTTGTTTGTAAAGAACTTACCGCAGTCATCAAGGCATCAGATTCATCTTCATTGTTAAACGTTGCTCTGGAAATAACCAGATTCCTCTGTTCTTCCGTGTTGTTCCCGAGAAACTCCTCCAATTCCCTATAGTACCACAGCGTAGGAGTATATATCTCGTCATCAGTAGCGCCAGAATGCATGCTCATTATAACTTTCTTTTCCTCTCTTCTGAACGCTGTCCGAAAACTATCAATCTTTCTCTTCACCGTATCTATATTAGCTGTGGTATCGATTTCGTGTACTTTAGCAACCAATACGTCGTAAGCTTCCTTTTTCAGGTCCCTCCGAACATACGAGGGATCTTTGACGTCCCACAAGCACGGAAAACTTTTGTATAGCTGAATGAATTCATACCAAAAGTCGCGAGACATCGTGTTCTTGTTTGTTTTTATAAGCGACATTCGCACATTCGCGTAAATCGGGGATCCGAGACCGACTATAACAAACATGTCGGCCAACACGCGGCAGCGGGGGTGAAGCGGAGGGGCGCGGGGGGCATGTTGGAAGGAGACCGTGTGCATCGGATCGAGTCGGCGCGAACAGTTGATAAGCACATGTTGGATAAGGACAAAATATCGGATGGTTGGCTCGCACAGCCGACTATGATTATATCGCGGCTATCGGTCCGTGTGTGTGACGTCGCAATAGAGTGTAGATAAGAACTCGGGCAGACAGTTGATAATGCTATTTAATAATATCCTACAAGTGACATATGTTTGTTTAGTTTTCCATATTAATTTACGCATAAGGTACTTAATTTTTAATAGCGTTTCTTTCACACTAATAAACTTCATTGTCTTCATTCAATAACATGTCTCCTGAAGTAGAACTTAAAGGAGAAAGTGCGACAATGTCTTTACAATTCAAACCTACTGGGTTTACGCATAAGGTACTTAATTTTTAATAGCGTTTCTTTCACACTAATAAACTTCATTGTCTTCATTCAATAACATGTCTCCTGAAGTAGAACTTAAAGGAGAAAGTGCGACAATGTCTTTACAATTCATACCTACTGGGTAGTCGGTAGACGAATCAGAATAAGCGCAAAATGCCATTTCTGGATCGGATTTAGATATGTACTAGTTAAGTCGCATTATTTATTGGTGAATTTGGCTCAGAACTTCCCTGAACCGAACCGAATCGACCCTCTTGAGAAAAACAAATAAAAATAAACACAGTGCTTTGTATTTTGAAAACTTTGCCATAAATTAATTATGGTCAGATTTCACGTCTATAATTGACACCCTGTATAGTCCTTTTTAGGGTTTAATAAAATAAAAAGAGTGATCAAATTGACCTAATAACCTCTTTGAAAATACAGTTTGAGAAATTACTATTTGTATTTTTATAATTTGCAACTTTTGCAAGTCATTAATCATTTCTTTCGAAGTACCAACCACTCATTATAAAGTAATTTAATGTAAATAATCTGCGCACTATAAAGAGAGGGAAAAAATACTATTTTTGAGATCTGTTTGTCAGTTCATCACATTTTCACATCTCGTAAACACGGCTGCAGGGTAAATGCGTAAAACACTAAATGCCTTTCATTTTGACAGTTAGACAACAAAGTTCATTGCGTTGTCGAGTAAATGAATACAAGAAACAATATGTACACGCCTAAACATCAAGCTATACATTTCCAATTTTCCAGTATAAGCTGACCTTGCATTGTACGGAAAATCCTATACAATGCGAGACCAGCATAAACTGGAAAATTAGAAATGGAAATGAAAAAAATTAAGTAATAAAAACTAAAATCCAACTACGACTGAAAAGGTATAAACAAGACACCACAGACAGACAAATTAAAAATCCGGAGTCACACGTGTTAGAGCGGCATAAATCGAACAGATTACGTGTGACTCCGGATTTTTAATTTGTCTGTCTGTGGTGTCTTGTTTATACCTTTTCAGTCGTAGTTGGATTTTAGTTTTTATTACTTAATTTTTTTTTAATTATTTTGGGGTTATAATATATATATTTTTGAAATTTGCTCATTAAGCCCTTTCATTTGATACCCAACATAGTACGATTAAACAATTTTTTTTTTTTTAGTTCCTGACTTTATTTCCTCTAGAGGGCGCCATTTTTAATTTAATGTGACGTCACATAGCCTATAACCAGCGGACAATCAACATACTTCTAACGATACCTTATTTGTCAAATTGTGAAGAGTGGTTTAGAAGATACAAGGGAACAGATGAACATACATACATACATACCGCTCAAAATCATAACCCTCCTTTTTCTTCGCCGTAGTCGGGTAAAAATATAGCTTGATGTGTGGCCGTGTACACACGGTAGGTACAGTTTACAATTTATTTTCTAATTGGCGCCTCAAAAGTGACCCCCGTGTTCAAAATTAATTTATTTTCGTAACACGTCGGTCTTTGGGTCACAGAAATACATTATGTGTACCTTTCAACTTAATCGGTCCATTGGATTCGGAGCAAATTGGCTGTGACAGATGAGACAGATGCACGACGACTACGACGAGTGATCCTATAAGGGTTTCGTTTTTTCCTTTTGAGGTACGGAACCCTAAAAATTGTCAAATTGTCAATGTCATTTTGTATTTATTTATTTATTTTGAAGGCACCAAGTCCCAATATGCAAATTATTACAAACTAATTAAAATAATTACATTACATATCAATCATTGAAACATTCAAATTAAATTAAACAGACAAAACAAGATGACGGCATTAGTTCCAATTTTGGCCACGCGCCAAAACAGCCTTATAGCGTTGTAGTCGACTGATAGTGGTATAGACTTTTCGTTAATGAGTCGAGAAAATAGAAAATGAACGCTGACTTTTGATAAATCTCATCTAAAAATAAGAGTTAGGGCGGGTCGTTTCACGTCCACTTTACGCTCGGGTAAACGTCAAAAATGGCGCTAACTATCGTCAAATGGCGCTAACTATCGTCAAATGGCGCTAACTATCGTCAAATGGCGCTAACTATCGTCAAATCAAAAACAAGCGTTGTTTCACGAAATAATGGAATAACTTTGACACAACGCTTTGTACCTATTTAACGTACGTTTTTGACGTACGTACCAACCATTTGAAACCACCGGCCCTTACTAAAACTTGAATAACGTAAGACTTGCTGCATAAAGTTATGAGCCATTCCCAGAGACATTCAATTAGTGGTTAACAACACCGTTCACAACAAATATTTTAATTAATAATTTATTCGCGAGCGCCATGCGGCACAAAATTTGGTACTTACGTACCACCAATTTTAACACAGCCCATTAGGCTTGTAAGTTTATAATTTTATGGATAACTACGCAATAATAATTATTCTTTCGAACAGGCTTTTTAGTGTTACAGGTGTTACAAATTATCTGTGGTTAAAGATTGTAAAGTCTGTATTTTAATCTCGTAGATTAATTTGACATTTCAAGTGATAGTCGTTTGTTTTTTTCAATTTGGTGTTTGACATTTGCACCTGTCCAATTAGTTTAGAGATTTTACAACAGAATAATTTGTTTTTTCAATTTGAAGTTTGACATTTGCATCTGTCAAATTAATTAGATATAATGATGGAAAATTCAAAAATGAATTGGATTGACGCTACCGCAAAGCTCATGTCAATCCTGTTGGAAGTATTTTTAATATAGCTTAGGCTATTCATAAATAGTTCCTTCCGAAACGGAATCACCCTTTGGGTACGGAATCTTAAAAAGCAGCTTTCATAATTTTGTTGATAGGACATACTGGTACACATTGGGGCATAGATTATTGGGTACCTTCCTACTTGCGAAGAACCCGCCATAAATAACGCACTCTTGTTTAGCACAGATAACATATAGCAAGTGAAAGGCATAATAACCGATGATTAAGTCGCCATTGATCGAATGCTACCACTCTAGCATGACACCGTCCGTCAGCGCGGCTAACAGTTAGGATGATGATACGTGGGACATTTCTTTAGAGAAAATTGTAAGGGGATGGAATTGGTATGAACTGACAGAAGCGATTGACAGTTGACAAGTTGATTTTAATATAGGCAACTTTAGTTTTGCATGGAATTAATCAAGGAACAAAAACTGCTGTCCCTAGATTTGATTACTTTGCCAAGTCAATTAAAACAAAACAAACATTTTATAATAAGTGCCATGCAGCACGCTGCATGCAGCAGCGCATGCTGAGTTGTGGAGGTCAGATAGGCAGTCGCTCCATGTAAAATATTGGTATTCAGCTGCATCCAGTTAGACTGGAAGCCGACCCTAACATAGTTGGGAAAAGGCTAGGCAGATTGATTGAAGTGCCATGCCAGCAGGCAGGATTTTACACATAGGTGTCAAGACGCTGATCTCTGTATGAAGGTCCCGATTCAAAGGTAGGTACTTACAGTCTACAGTTGTAATATTATTGTCGTTACTATACAGCAGCACTGCACGCGATGTTAGAAAATATGTTTTGTTTTAATTGCATACCTGAGACATGTAATTAAAGATGGCAAAGAAAACGATCGCCCACGATCGTCGGATAGTAGTTACATGTTTATTTCTACTAAGGAATTATTTCTACGACTTTAAAAACGCTGACTGCCCGCTATAAAACAAGAGATAAATCTACATCGTTTTTCAGTCTCTCATCCACAATTAGTATCTGTCTAGTCTCCGATAAACGAAGCGATAGCAATTAAGACAAAACCATAGCAATTACGAGACAATGCTATAAACACACGTAATCGAGCTGTTCATCAGTTAGGTAGGTACTTGCGTCACATGTTTTGTCATTGAACTTGAGTGAAAGTTATATTTTTTAACGACGACCATATAATATGGACTTCTCATTACGCTTTTTCGAATGAAAGTGCTTTACTGAAATGGATGAGACGTTTCCCGATTGCCATTACCATAAAAGAAAAATAATGGTTTACCAATACGGAGTATCGTTACGTCACATCTGTCATTGAACTTGAATTTGGAATGCGTTCGAAATTAAAATGTCGTCATATCATGTCGGATGACATTCCGAATCTGTCCAAGAGCAGTCAGAGATAATGAATGGGCATTGAATTTAAATTCGGTCATCAATTATTTCCATTTGTGACGTGAATGGTTATTATAATAAATCGGAATTAAGTTACCAGTAGGTAATCAGTCTTTCGATAATTACTTGGTGCACGAGCAACATACCTAATTACTTTCACATTACACGTCAAAAAAAAACTGAAAATCCCTAGTCACTCGATTTCAAAATCGAGAATCGAATTTTCAAATAAGGAGCGTTCGAAAATGGCGCGCGTTACCTAACAGAGAAAGTGAGAAGTACAAAACAAAATTAAGTGGAATTGATGCGTCTAATATGGGCTCATTGTAGCGACAAGAGTCGATTAGGCTTTTGTCAGCAGTAATGGCCGCGACTCTGAGTGATCAGACGTATGTGATTAAATAAATGTGAAGCATCGATACGACTTTCTTTACATGGGGGACTTTACTTGGGAACTACAATTTAATTACACGACACTTGACAATAGGTTTTGGGAATACAGTTTCGTTTTGTGTGATTGAGGAATAGAAAATATAAATAGATGAGACCTTAGAGAAATCAAGCTGTTGAGAGGTATACATAGCAATGTAACACGACACCTCTACGTCCTCACAAGCAATTTCAATGTAGTTTTTTAACCGACTAGCGACTTCTTCAAAAAGGAGGAGGTTCTCAATTCGTCTGTATGTTTTTTTGTTTTGTTTATGTATGTTACGCGATTACTCCGCCAAATATGAATCGATTTTGATGATTCTTTTTTTGCTTCAGAGGTGGTCCCAAAGATTAACTTTGCTTGCGTAGTTCTTCTTGAGTTAGCGTGTCGGAGCCAATGATATATAAAACTATAGATACGTTGTCCGCACTCTAAAATGACAACATGAAATGAAGCCAATTGGCCACATCGCGCTTAGTTACGCACCAACCTGTCGCGCGACACTACGTTTGTTTTTAATTTATATTGTGTGTGTAAACCTGTGCAAAATATAAAAAAAACATGCCGTCGTGTGTTTTCAGACGATGTACAAATTATACTCCAAAAGTTAAAGACAAAAACGTAGTAGCTATCTAGTATTTTTGCCGTTTTTAAGCGCCGTGATGTTGGTTTATGACGTGTCTATATAATAATACGTCATTGGTCGGAGCCAACGTGTCAGAGTTCCGTAATGTCGAAGTAAAATCATGTCGTAGTACCGTTTGTTGAAGTTCAGTTTTGTAGTCAAAACGAAAATTGAAAAGCAAAGACGCCGACTTCCGAAATTAAAGTTATTTTTCACTGTTAAGTGTTTTTTTTGGAAGTCGGTTGTTTTTTTTTTACCCGCACTGCCAAGGAAGGGTTATTTAAGTTTTTATCTCTAAATAAGTTGGCTAGATCTTGTATCTTCTGAAGTGTTTCCATTGCAAAAATCCCTGAAAGTTAGGCTCATAGAAAATATCAAATCTTATTTTGATTATTTATTAATTATTCCATGGCACAGTCTTTTCACCTTACTCCATTCTCTAATTTAAATACAGGCTCACCAACCACTATCAGTCAACCTGTCGGTCGTTGGACATCAGTATCGCGTCTTCGCGACTCCAAGACCTGTTAGACGGGATGCCTCTCACGCGGAAACAGGTACTGAATAGTTTCCTCGCAACCTTGAGCGAGAGGAGCCGAGGACGGGCGCCAGTAAACAACATGACCCCTCCTTCTTCAGGTTTTAATGGGGTTTTAAGAACAGATGTGTAATTAAGACAATTTCTTTGGGGCCTTGAACTGGAAGAATGTATTGAGAAAATTTAGCACATTGAGTAGTCATTTTTTGGGCTTGTCTTAAGAAGTTAGTACTACTTCATAATGAAGGTAAATTCAAGGAAATTAAAAGTGAAGTAAATTGAGTAAGTACCAATTTAAATTCTTCGTTTATCTAATCAAATCGCAAATGTCATCATTCATTGACAGCTGTATGAAATGGTTAATTCCAACACGGAGAATTGACATCCTACGGTACTTTTCTAAACATGTGTGTCCTTGTCTGTGCAAGGATACAAAAAGCTTTTCGATAGCTTATGTCAGTCATATACCTTTTCCATCATCGTTATCGCTGATAGAATGTCACTTTGCCTAGGGCTTCTGAACTGCTAAAGTGCTAAGATTCCTACCCTAAACAGGCATAATATTTGGTCCTCTTCTTCTTACTTATCTACGACGACGTGCCAGTTCTAGGATTGAAGAAGCACGAAAGTAATCGCTGGTTACGTAGTTCTATCACTGAGCAGCCTTGCCCCCATTCTGTGTTTTGTTCTTTCTATAAACACATTTTAAAATCGACAGTGGAACAATCGATTTACTTTATCTAATCCATTATCCCTACTAACTGGATTCCCAAAAACGCAACGCAATAGGGTTGTCTCCCAAGTCCCAATCGAATTACATTTTAATAACAGAAAATTGAAGGCTGATTGATTGAAAACATTTAGGGTTGTCAAACAGGAATCAACCGGGCACAAATCCAGACACCTGAACATTTTTTGAACACGTGTGCGGGTGCGGCACGGGTTTTTGATCAAAGTATGATCACTTCAATCTGCCTAGCCTTTTCGCAAATTTGGGTCAGCTTCCAGTCTAACCGGAAGCAGCTGAATATCAGTATTTTACATGGAGCGACTGCCTATCTGACCTCCACAACCCAGTAACCAAAGTTTGATCACTTATTTCAACTTTTCCATTCGGTATCGGGTTTTTACCGCACATTAAGGGGGATGCGCTAGGGTGGCCCGCGAAATTCAAATTTTCTTACGTTTTTTGCAATTTGCAGGTCAGTATCAAGTTGTATGTTGATCTAAATATTATTAGCGCTCGTAACAAATATGGATTTACGGAATTATAAACATTAGAATCAGCAATACAACTCTCTAAGTTCATGTAAGTGTATTGAATGACTATTTCATGAAATCATGACATTTGGCACTTTCATGCACTTAGAGAGTTGTATTGCTGATTCTAATGTTTATAATTCCGGAAATCCATATTTGTTACGAGCGCTAATAATATTTAGATCAACATACAACTTGATACTGACCTGCAAATTGCAAAAAACGTAAGAAAATTTGAATTTCGCGGGCTACCCTAGCGCATCAACCTTAAAGCGTTTAAAGTTCAAATGTGTGTGTAGTACATATCAAAGCGTTTGAAGCTCAAATGTGTGCACATCATCCAAGTATTGATGAGAGATTAGGATGAGAAAGATACTGACTGGTTGAGATATAGGGGGTCTTCGGAACTCCTCTTTTTATGAGGGTGGTAAATCATCATTATGACTTCTCCCACTCTGGGCGGAGCGGAAGGGCGTGTCAGACTTTTACTGACTAAAACCCACCCGTGTTCCTTCAGTTGCCTTGCCAAGGGCCCGGTATCCCTTTCGGACTTTCCCGCAGGTCTTCGGAAGTCCTGCCGATGTATATTATAATCTCACCGTGAAAATTTAGGTAAAGTGGGATGTCAATAGCATCAGGTGGAATGACAGCTCACTTCACCTAAGTTTTCACGGTGAGATGGTTACAGAATAGACCGGCTGATCCGATTCCAAAAATTCTATCAATAATGGGAAGGTACAGTATTTCCGAGTGTAATATTTTAGCGTTAGCCAGTGGAAAGATAAATGTCAAGAAAACCTTGTATCGCACACCATTTTAAAAACAAAACCACAAGACTAGCTTGAAGATCTAGATCTATTTATATCCCAAGATGGCGATCGTGGCCGATTAATCGTGAAATCAACACTTCCTTTCACAATCCCTTTGTAGATATATAAGATATATAAGACTAGCTTCTGCCCGTGACTTCGTCCGCCTGAAATTTTGCGTGTTAACAATTAATTCTAGGACTCTAGGACACTCAGGGATGTATAATGTAGCATCCCATTAGTGAAAGAATGATCACAATCGGATCCCTACATACAAACTCGCAGTAGGTATAGATTTGAAGATTGTATTGCGCAATTTGTGCATGAACTTTAGCTTGTTACTTGCACATGTGCATAAAATATTACACATGCATCGGGCGTCTAGACAAAATTGACGTTGACAAACCGCAGCAGAGTAGAAAGCTTAAAGTGTCAAACGTGTATTTTTTCTTTCATGTCTTATTTTGTAAACAAACTTGGTACGTATAAAAATCACGAGATTTCACAGCAAGCCTCACACTTCAAGTTGAATGAGAGAGAAGACTGAATAATTACTTATAAACTGCTTCAAAGTTGTGATACGAATATTAATAAAAAAATAATTTTCTCATAATTGTAATCGAAGTTGTACGCCTTATCAAACCCAATTAGACAAGTCAAAAAAAATAAGTACCTACACTTTACAATTACATGGATCTTATTGAAAGAGGTGAAATAGAGATACTGAGGCTCTAGACAAAGTGACATTCTATCAGCGTTAACGATGACGGAAAAGGCAAAAATGTTTCGGACTGACATAAGCTATCGTGGCTAAGTAATAACAGCCGCTCGGGTCGATCCATCAGGTTAAGCTTGCCGGGGTTGGTCCGTGGATGGGTGACCATTTTCACATATCGAGACTCCTCCATGCTTCGGAAAGCACGTTAAGCCTTTGGTCCCGGCTGTCATTTGTGGATCTTTGACAGTCGTTACGAGTCGTCAGAAGCACGAAAGTCTGACAACCAATCTAACCAAGGGGTATCGTATTACCCAGTTACTGGGTTGTGGAGGTCAGATAGGCAGTCGCTCCATGTAAAATGCTGGTATTCAGCTGCATCCGGTTAGACTGGAAGCCGACCCCAACATAGTTGGGAAAAGGCTAGGCAGATTGACTGACATAAGCTATCGAAAAGCTTATGTCAATCCTGTTGAAAGTCGTTCTAGAAATACGAAACGCTTTCGAAGCGATTGTCACTTGTCTAGGCCCCCTGGATTTAACAGATTTTCACCACTACAATCAGCGTAATCAAATATAATCATTTATTTTACACCATATCGTCTATAATCATTTATTTTAATTGTCTTTGGCTCTCTGTGTTATCAAAGACCACAGAGCCACAGTCGACGCGGATGCGTGAACATTTCGCGGTAGTAAGTAGATTCATTCAAGTACCAGGCCGTGGGCGGACTGGTGCAGCCTGTCCCACGGGGCGACGGCGAGCAACAGGCAACACAGTAAGGTAACTTGTTTATGATTTTGTTCGTCGTCAGGTTTATTGCTACAAACGAGATACACATGGTTGGAATCATGAAGATATATCTGATGCAATTTAAACAGCATTCAGTAGAAATCTTTATAGGTAGTTTTAGTTGCAGTAGATTTTTTCATGGAGGTGAATTGCGATGTTTATGAGTGCTGGGGTACTTGAAAAACTCTACTGCTACAAAAACTACCTACAAAGATTCCTACTAAATGCTGGGGGCTTAAACCGCTGCAGGAAAGTCCGAAAGTATCCTTTTCGGGGCCCTTGGCAACAGGCAACTGAAGGAACACGGGTGGGTTTTAGTCAGTAAAAGTGTGACACGCCCTGCCGCTCCGACCAGAGCGGGAGAAGTCATTAGATGATTTCCCAACCTCAAAAAAAAGTAGTAGGAAAATATTATGAATCATCGTAAAATGTCACAAACTGATAGTTCAATTTATGATCCTCGTGCAATTCATTACGAAAAAATTTATCTGTGTGACAATTTTTTTTATGGAGATTCATAAAATGGTCCAAAAATTATGACTTGCTTTTGTGTCCAATTAGAGGAATGGCTAATGACAACTGGGAATTCAAGAAATGAATTGCTTTTAGAGGAATTGCTAATGAGGCCGTTTTAGGCCCGCTGGTATAATTACATGGCACTTCGATACCCCTGTAGTATTGTAGATGCAAGCGACGCCTGACGGGCACTACGAGAGAGGAGGGACGCCGGCTTTTTTGCCAAAATTGCCAAGGAATAAAGTAAAAAGGCAGGTAGGCATTAGCATGCAAGTGAAGAAATCCATGCAACATCAGCACAACAAAATGTATGCAGAAGCTGGAGCCAACACTTTCAAGTTCGTTTGAGTGATTATTTTATACCTTCCAAGCTGTCAACAGGTTGGTTTTGCACCCCAAGCACGTATATAAATCCACGTAAGAGAAAGGCTCTGTACAGTTCAGCAAGCTAACAGGTAATTTATCAATCTGCAAAAGAGCTGTGTTCTTTTTACTTGACAAGTAAAACGCCTTTTTTAATCTTAATTAGACCGAAAGCATACTGCTTACCCTGCTTGGAATCATACACTATTTTCATATATTACACCAGTGTTGCCAATATAGTGACTTCGTCGCTAGAAATTACGACTTTTAATTGCATGTCTTAGCGACCCAGGGTTCCGGGAAAGTCCAAAAGGGATACCGGAACCTTGGCAACAGGCAACTGAAGGAACACGGGTGGAATTTAGTCACTTAAAGTCTCACACGCCCTTCTGCTCCGCCCAGAGCGGGCAAAAAAAAAGGCTTAGCGACAAAAAAAAATGTTTTAGCGACAGAACTGACGACTTTTGGAGTTCGACGTTCAGCCCTCTACTTCAACTGCGGCTGTGTCAGATAAGCATGAGACCGAAGAATTATTTGATTTAATATGTGACGACGATGAATAACTTACATATATTTTAAAATCTGATTTGAATTCTTGATATCTTTAAAATTTTGAACCCACCATGTAGTTTTGATGGCAATCCAATATCAAAAAGCTGATGATGTCGAAATGTCGATGTGGTGGGAAATAGTTAAATAGTAGTGTTTTACTTCTTCAACTATTATAAAATGCCATAATGAGTTGAGGATCAGTGAGACTTCTGTTCTCCGCCTATCGTAGGTCGTCTATGATACATTTTTCATTGGCACCTACAGCCCCGTTATACCTACTTGTGTCAAAGCATTTCTACGGCGCGATTGTGTTGTTCTCAATATAAATCGGTACCAGTTCACTATAAATCGCGAATGGAATCAACACGGACTTACGCACCGACTTGGCGCCATTATTTATAGAAAAAGCTTGGAAAAAGAGGTTGTGTAGCAAAAGAGGAACGAGGTTCTGTGTAAAGAGGTTTGTGTTTTATGGAATAGTCTGCTATAAACTGTGATTATGATCGTTTAAGGGCTAGTTTTGTTTAGCAGTAAACCTTTGGTTGTTTATACCACATTTATGACTGAATCTATCAGGGTTATTGGCAGCAGCATTCAAAAGACATTACTTTTGATAATGTACTTCAAAACATAATTGAAAATGAAACGACATGTAAAGTTGAAATGATTGATATTGAATCTAAGTAACAAGTTCTTAGACATTTGACAACCAGTCCTTCAAAAACAGGACCATGTAAGCTTTTTGCTAGCATAATGCTTCTTTATGGTCAAACAGGCCCCCGGCAAGGTAGAGCGATGACCTTCAAAAACTTTTTACAAAAAAAAAACAAGCGACTTAAAAAAAACCCTACCTGTACCTCCTCCTTTTTTTAAGTCGGTAAAAAGGGGGTTGGTAGCAGTTAGTTGAAAGTAACTGATAAGCGAGTAATTAAATTCGCCATTCAATTTGAGAGCCCTATGCGCAGCAGTGGACCGCCATAGCCTGATTATGGTGACTAAATAAAGCCTAAATCCCCCAGAATATACCAAAAAAAATCGGCCAAGAGTGAGTTAGACCGGCACACGAAGGGTATGTATATTTCCACTTACTTCAAAAACGGTGAAGGAAAACATCGTGAGGAATCCGGCCATGCCAGAGAGCTATTTTTCGATGGCATGTGAAGCCAATTCAGAAGCCAGTCACTAACCACACGAAAAAAAGAAGAAGACGAAGGGTTTCGTACCATATTAAGATTGAGCAAAAACACGTTTCTTGTATGGGGACCCCCTTATCTTATTAACTATATTTTTTTTTTATAATTTGTTGATAGAGCGGCAATAGAAATACACAATCTGTGAAAATTTCAACTTTCTACCTATTACATGTTTATGAGATACAGCCCGCTGACAGGCAGACGGACAGACGGACGGACAGCGAAGGCTTAGTTCTGTTTGCGAAACCAGAACCGATTCCGGTTCGGGTTCCGTTTAGGGTTAGGGAACCCTCAGGTAGGGCATCCTATAAACTATCATTAAGTTTCTGGCCAGCAGTGGACATGATTGTGTTCTTATTACATAAGCAACATTCACACCACACGCCACCGTGCGTGGGCTGATCCAGAAACCCGTTCAAGACATTGGTACGGTTTAATCTGAACCTTGTCGCAGTCGCCGTTAACTCTGATCAATTAGGTCATTGAGCCGATAGTGTTAATAAGGAGCAAGTATTCTGCTTTTATAACGATGAGCATTTGTGTTGTAATGCTCGCGAGCATGTAAAGAGCATACAATGATGCGGAAGCTTGTTGAACAAGGCTTAGGTTTTATCTATCATCCTTGGTGGAGCCAATACAGTATATTTGTTGTGTTTTGGTGGTTAAAACTTTTGTTTCCGAATCGCATTCTGCTCCATGTAACAATTTATTGATCTTAGTTTTCTTTACGTCGGTTGAGATTTTTTACAGCATAGTATTACATACACTGCTGCCTGCTGGAACAGATAGTTCATCGATGAAAGTCTTACTAAGCTCCAAATTTCAATTGGACCCTTACAAGGAAGACATGCAGTTTGACTTACTACACTTTACCAAGTTATTTCGTCTAATCACTGGCTAAGCATTGAGAAAAGTCGTTTTCCAAATTCTTTCGTATTCTTCCTGCTTTTTACAAGCTTTATATTAGCTTTCTCTGTTCGAAAAATGGATGACAATTGGAGTAACCGGAAACACATAGTTTCCGGTTACTCCAATTGTCATCCATTTTTCAAGCACTTCCTGGCATCCAATTGAGCTGAAACTTGGCATACTTATATAACTACCGAGACATTTTGAAAAAATGATACCATGGAACTGATCTGATGATGGATCCGGAAGTTGGCCATAGGAACTCCTCAATCAAACAAGAAAGCACCTTCGTATTTGGACTCATTAGCTATGTATTAACAAGTGCTTTGATACTAGGTGGTGCTCAGGGTATGTTGATGGAACCGGAAGGTGGCCCTGGGAATGGGTATTCCAAAAACAAGCTTTTAATGAACTAAAAAGGGTTTTTTAGTTCATTAAAAGCTTGTTTTTAAAAAGGTTTTTACTTATATTTTATTTATTCCCATGTTACATTGAGTCGGCGCAACACGTTTATTTCTCCCATTCTCCCATGTCAAACGCCAGGCTTTCATTTACTCCATGTTCTTTCATAACTTCCCTCAAACAATCCATCCATCTTTTCTTTGGTCTTCCAAGTTCCACCAATAGGCACAAACACATGACTACCGAGATGACAACTAATAGAGAATTCAATTCAGATAATAATTCATCCTAATATTATTTGAACCCCATATTATTTGAACTAAGAAAACCGCCTTTACTAGTAGGAAGTAAGACGCTGTCCTGCCTAGCCTTTTCCCAACTATGTTGGGGACGACTTCCAGTCTAACCGGATGCAGCTGAATACCAGTATTTTACATGGAGCGACTGCCTATCTGACCTTCACAACCCAGTTACTTGGTAACACGACAAATAGAGAAGTATGGAAGATAATAAGATAACTGTTTCGCCGATCCCAAATAAATCGAGATAAGGGCAGGAGATGATTGTTATACAAACATACTGTCTCTTCATTTTTAATCGAATCGAACTTACCTACATCAACAAAAACATTCTGATCAGCAAAAATTGTTTGCGACAAGCTCACGCTGTCTTTTAATGAGACATCGCTCAAGATTCTTGGAGCCAGTCTGACCAGCCTCAAAATTTCACCGGCGACATTTAACCGAAGGTAAAAGTTTATAAAAAGTTAGCAAACTTGTTTATCGATGTACGGCACTGATACAACCAGTACATGATCATATTTGGAGTATTTTTTACGTGGTTGTATATGTAACATTAAGCAGTCTATAATGTTCCCACTGCTGGGACACAGGCCTCCTCTTTGTGAGAGGGAATGGGCCGTTATCGACAACCCAGGCCCTTGAGGGTCTTCTTATTACCCGACTAAAGCGAAGCAAAAAGGAGGGTTATGATTTTTACCGGTATGTATGTTCATGTATTCCCTCATATCTTCTTAACTGCTGCATCACAATTTGACAAATGAGGTATCGTTGGAAGCATCTTGAACGTCCGCTGGTTATAAGCGACGTCACATTATATTGAAAGTGGCGCCCACTACATGACGTAAAGTAAAGAACTAAATTTTTTTTTTTTTGTCATCCCTTGTTGGCCATCAAATGGGTCAAATTGGTCTAGTTAGCATATTTCAAAAATATTAGGTCTTTACCTATGAAATTGCCGTTTTGTATGAAAAAATTTAAACGAATTTTTTTCATGTATTTTTTATTTGTATTAATCGAAGTAATCACCCATGCAATCAATGCATCTTTGCCAACGCAGTGGCAGTTTATTGATGCCCTTCTTAAAGAAATCAGCTGGACGGGAGACAACAAATTCTTCAAAGGCATTTTGTACTGCCTCTCGGGTATTGAATTTTTTTCCCGCCAAGAAGTTATCCAAATTCTGTAAAAAGTAGTAGTCTGTAGGCGTAAGGTCTGGTGAGTAGGGCGGATGACGGAGAGCTTCCAACCCCATTTCTTGCAACTTGGAGACCGTCTGCTGTGCAGTATGAGGTCGCGCGTTGTCGTGCAGGAGCAGCGGAGACGAGCGATTGACCAATGCTGGTTGGAGATGTGCCAGCTTCTCCATCATTGTGTTCAGTTCTTCACAGTACACATCTGCAGTAATGCTCACCCCGTTTGGTAAGAAGCTGTGATGAATCACACCGGCGCTAGACCACCAAACAGTGACCATCACTTTTCTAGGGGTAAGTTTTCGTTTAGAGCATTGTTTAGGTACTGAACCAGGATCCAACCAACTTGCTGAGCGCTTGCGGTTATCAAACAGAATCCATTTTTCATCGCAGGTAACAATGCGGTTCATTATTCCTTCATTTGTGTGTCTGTTGAGCAGTGCAAGGCCCGCCTCGACGCGTACTTCGCGCTGGCGATCATTGAGTTCGTGGGGCACCCTTTTGTCAAGCTTTTTTACCTTGCCAATTTGACGCAAATGGACCAGTATTGTTTTGACGCTACGAAAGCTGCTGCTAATTCAGCCATAGATTGTGTATCATCAGCTTCCACAATCGCCTCTAATTCGTCATTGTCGACCAAAGTCTTCGGACGACCGCGAGGTTCATTTTTCAGGTTGAAATTTCCAGAACGGAAGCGAGCAAACCAAATTTTTAACGTATCCATGATGACGAAAAAGATTGAAATGCGATGAAAATGTAACACTAATCATTAAACAAATGACTTCTTTTGAAAAAATAATTCCATGTTTTTAAAATAAAATTAATTTGAAATTAGAATTCTTAGCCAAACAAAAATTATTTTGATTTGAAATGGCCAGTACTGCAGAACCAGTGTTGCCAACTTTATATTAACGAAACCACTAATTGTGGTATAGTAATCCACCAGAAAACCACTAAATTTGGCGATCCCTCAAACCACCAAAAAACCACTAACATATTATGCCTGACAGATAATACCTAAACATTATTTGAAAATAAAACAACATTATTGTATTTTTTATTATAAAATTAAGTATAGTTTATTTTTGATAAGTTCAAAAAAAAAATCTTACAGGCAATCATCTTCGGAAGAATCGGCTTCTTCTGTGATTTCTTTTGGGTGTACTGTGGTTTAGGCATATTCGTTTTACAAAATATACCAAAACAAGTAAAACATCCACAAGTATAATAATACTGTCCGTTGTATATATATTTTTGTGCATGCATAGAAAACAAACATTTTTAATTCAAATCAAACTTGACCCAGTTATCATACAAATAAAGTATGTAATCAAAATTATTCAAGAAATTGACAAGCTATTTTCGGGGGATCCCCGAAAACAACTACCTTAGTTCTGAGTGTTGCCTACACATAAAAAAAATATACACTTATAACGTAAACGTTCGAGTTATTTCCCGAAAATATGTTAATCGTGCTAGTGGTTGAATTTCGTCCCTTACCACTAACTGAAGCAACCAAAGCCACTAGAAAAATCCACTAGCCACTAAAACCAAAATTTGTCCACTAAAAGGTAAGTCTAAACCACCAGATCTAGTGGAAATTCCACTAAGTTGGCAACACTGTGCAGAACGGCAATTTCATAGGTAAAGACCTATTATTTATAAAATAACCCCAAAAAAAAAAGGTAATTGTTAGGTAAATAATTAGGTAGGTAACTATTTTGGTTATTGACTCGATAGTTTTTCGTGGTTGTATATTGATCGCCTCCTACAAGGTGGACGGATGACCTTGTGAAGGCCGCAGGAATCCGCTGGATGCGGGAAGCACAGAACCGGTCGGAGTGGCGGTACTTGGGGGAGGCCTATGCCAGCAGTGGACGTATTTCGGCTGAAATGATGATGATGATATTGGTCATCATGTAAATTATGTTTTTTTTTTAATTACTATCCGACAGACACTGCCTATTTGAAACTGCGATTAATGTTGTTACTTGAAAAGCTTTAAGTAGATCAATCAGCTGCATACCAGTACATATTTTACAGGCTTTTCGGGCTTCTGACGACCCGTAACGACTGTCAAAGATCTACGAATGACAGCCGGGACCAACGGTGTTTTCCAAAGCGCGAAGGGGTCTCGGTAATAATATGTAATGGACCCATACACGAAGCAACCGCCTACTATCTAGAAATAATTGCACAAACGTAATTATTTTTAAAGAATTGCAATCCTGCTTATCAGTTGCGATACCTTTATCAAATTGTTGCTACATTGTTATTGACATAGCTAACGTTACTCATCCTTGTCTGACCGCTATAGGCTATCTATAGGCTCTGTGTTATCATCGTTATCAGCTATCTGGTAATTACCTGTGAACAAGAAAAACACGAGTTCGTGCGTTTGTTTACGATACGGTCATCTTTTATAATAAAGTAGGTTATTAAAAAAAAAGTCAAAACACTTTATGTTTCTGAAATGAGGATTTGAAGTTGAGAAAATTGTCAATGTCTACTATAGCATTACTCGGTGATTCCTCTAATGTAGCTTGAGAGTCGAGATTTAAAATTACGTTTAAAGCACAAAAAAATATATTGAAATTCGCGGGCTTTGCCTTAAGTAATTTTACAGTAAGATTTGAAGAGTTTTCAACATCCAATTCTCAATTGATTCAGGAAGCGAGTGTTAAAAAATCAGTGAGTACCAACCCACTAGCCCATTTAACCCAACAGTGTAGGTACCTATTGCAAAAATTCAAGAAAATCTGCCCGTAAAGAAAGCATCCTAAGTCAGAAACTGCTAAATAACGAGCACGCACATTCGCACACATAAAGCCGTGTACTGACCGGCGTTACGGGCGTAATGTACCATTTGCAGCGAGCATGTTACGTTACGCCGTGATGTAAACTCCGTGTAACATGCGCTCGTTGCTCGAGGGTTCGTGCTCGTTTGCAGGAACTGACTCGCTTTGTAACATGTTACATTACACCCCGTAACACCGGTAAGTACACGGTTTTTCGGTTGTCTTACTGATTCCTGACATTTCGTGATCATTTACTAATCTGATTGTGATAAAGTTTGTTTCAAAATATTTGCAATAAATAAAGCTTAATCAATCACGCTCCTTATCATACTGTTGCGTTCTAATCTAGCGTGACAGTCGTTCACAGTGCTACTGCTGACACCAATATTTGATCGACTACTCATTCTATGACGTCATTTCTAAAAACGCTAACGGAATAGAATAAATTTATTTTGCATAAAATATGGTACATAAAAGGTCTTAAATATGAGAAGTCCCACATATTTTACTTACTTCTACATTTCAGCATGCAAAAAAAAAAAACCTTATAAAATAATACTTAAACAAAAAACATTTGTTCCTATTGAGATCATCATGACATAAAAATTCAAAATCTTTAAAATTACATTAAAATTCTATTACTAGTGAGAACCATCCAACCAACCAACAATACCTTGTATTATTTTCTAGGGACTAGGCTGTTATAGAATGTAGATAAATAAACAATAACCGCAATAACAGAACATCACTAATATTACCTACCTCTAATATTATGAAGCAATGGATTAGCAATATCCTTTAACATGATTCAGATTGTGAATGATAGTGTGTTACGGTGCAGATTGGTGATAGATATGGTCAGTTCCCAAAGTATCAAATGAAAGTGTTAACTAGCCCTGTTCAGGATAAATTCTTCCGCAATCACTCACTAAATGGAATTAGTAACACGTTCATCTGTATTTAGAAGGTTTCAATTCTATATATCTCACCACTTTTTCCAACAATTATTGTTTAACATTAAGTATTAAATTATAATTGAAAACTTATCGACCGAAGTTGAGGTTAAAAAATCTAAAACAAATGAAACGGTTTATGAAAAAACATCGGTATTTCTCTATTAAATGTAAGTTTAATGACATGTTATATATTGGAATATATTCTCTAAATTATGGTGAAAACCACATAAAATCCGTCGCGTAGTTAAGAAGAACAACACTGTCACACAGATAGACGGGAAAAGCGACTTTAATTTATAAAATATACAGGTATTAATAAAATATGCACTTATAATCTACCATTAAACAATCAAGTTATAAACAGTAGCACTTCACAGAGACAATATAATTCTCTTAACCCTTTCAGTGCTCAGTGATTGTGTTCCGATCGTTGTGGCCATATTGTAGACCTCTGTCCTTGACACAAAACATGCCAGCTTGAGCCTTACAATACAATCAATGCTTTAATAAAGCCAATTTTCTTGAAGAAACCGGCATAACCTAAAACTCAGCAATTCGAAGACATTGTGTGGTCAATTCCCTCTCACAGAGAGTAGGCCTATGTCTGTTATTCATTATTTCACTGAACATCAATTTTAGGTATAGCTGGGCTATATAAAACTGCTCTCTATGCATAGCGGTGCAGTCAATAATTATTGTTAATTCAATTCATTTATTAATTTTGTGAACATAGGGTAAACATTATACAGATGTTTTACTAAGAAAATAAATCTTGATCCATACTACGTCCAATATTTATGTACATATTTTTCATTTATTTATTTATTTTATTTTATTTATTTAAGTTTTCTTGCACAACATTACAGAATGTAATCCTAAGACGTTGCACAGAACAAAATACAAATTATAAAGTGACACACATAGGTAGGTTGGATATAATACAAATAAAAAAACATAAAATATAAACACGAGAAATAACAAAATTAGAAAAACATAATAACAGTTATTTATTGCAAATAAATAACCAAAAGAAAAAAATAACCTTATAATCATCTTTCATCCATCTTCTCACAAAAAATTAAACATTCACGACACACATCTATCCATTTCCCAGCAAACAAGTCACATTCCGGTGTTGAAGTCAGAAGAGCATTGAGCATGGAAAGGGCCCGAACGAGGGGCGAGTTAGCTCGCGACACTGTGCGTGCTGACGGTACGGCTAGTAGTAGTTGCCGGTGACTTCGAGGCCTGAGTTGTTGTTTGGGCACAACAGGGACAAAAAGCCTCACCAACTGCTCCACCAGTTCCTGACAATCGTACTCACCCCGCATAATACGGCAGGCAGTAATAAGCAGGAAGTACTGTTCATTGTAATATTTCGTGTATAGTTTTTGTAGCAACAAAGCGTTTTCACAAAAGATCCATCCTACAGCCTGAATAAGCTATTTCATAGTGTCCCTTAAATCTGGACTATATCATCTCGTGCCTAAAGGTTTACTAACACGGCCGTATGTTTTGGTCTAGCAACTATTATGCATATCTGTTGCCACGTGTTTGTAATATTGTAGATTCAACACGCGCGTGACTAATATCTATTATATTATCAGTTTGTGTACGAATCTTCTTAGTTGGAAGATGGGGATTTCATTACGCCATTTCTATTTCCCAGCTAAAACACTAGGAAATGGTAACGGTCGGCCGTCGAGCGTTTTGGGGGACTGTAATTTTGGGTAAATTATTTTTGATTTTGCGAGAGGTCCCTATTAAATACAAATTACTGTATGGTATGGCACATTTTTTTTATATTGCGAAAAGGGCCTGCGCTTGACTTCGTGACTGGTGGAAAGCATAAAGAAATCATAAGAATGAGATCTGGAAGCATTGTGATATACACAGCTTAGATAGGTAATAATTCTTACTGTAATTAGTCAAAATAAATGGCCGCTAATGCTAACCAATCTTCAGTTTCGTGCATCTGAAAGAGCACACATAAATCTCAACTGCCATAGACAATAGACAGAATATTTGTCTTGTGAACTAATTTTAGGCGACACAATAACTTCGAGTTACAAACGACCAATGAGCAGTGAACTGATTCGCGGCTAGGAATTCCGATTTCAAACATTTTTAAACTTTTGAAAATACTTTTTTAGAAGCTATTGAAAATTCGAATTTGTTTTTTGAATGGCAACTAAACTAAGAACTCCCATTTTGAGGTAACGTAATTTTCCTATGTACCAAAATATTCCAGTTAAGTTTTTTTTTTTGTACATAAATATAGCTCAGCTCAATAAACGTTTAATAGTCCGCTTGTAACCTCTGAATGGACCGTAAAAGAATCTCAACTTCTCAAGACATACAGGTGTAAAGGTTAAAAATACGACCGAACTGAAATTTGCAAAGGAAATGAGTCTAACGGTCTAACCAGTTATTTCCTTTCTCACAATAAGCAAGATCATACCTAAATATACCGCCCAGAGTAAACTGTAATAGAATATTCTATATTCACGATAATACACATCTCGCGAATGTTAAGGAGGTCGTGAAAAGTCCGTTATTAAAGGAATAGAGACCATTCTCATTCATAACACGGGCTTATGAAATAATCATTTTGTACACTTGAGGCGCACGAAATATGCCTAGCGCTGTTTGAAGGTTGAAAAGATTATGGAGGGAAAATTATGACGCCTAGAGAGTTTTTAGTTAAAGTATAAACAAGCAAATATTTGCGGTCATAACATAACATCACGCCTGTAATGCCGGAAGGGTTAAGACATTACATTACGTTACGTTTCGCCAATTACCACTAGACCAACGAGTCCGTCAGTATTTGCGGACAATTTAAGGTGCTCGGCAAGAGCGCGGCAGCAACACGCGGCGTTTGCAGGACACATTTCGGCCGCGCTCTAGTTAGGTAGGTAAAAATGTTCGCGTGCAGCAGTCGTTCAATCAAAGCGCGGCAGGCCGCGCGCGGCAGCCGCGCACGATTGAATTGTACTATCTGACATTATAATTAGGTGCTGTCAAACTGTCTGCCACCGCCTCTGTTTCAACAACGCATTAAAGTAAGTACGGTCATTGATTTCCGACTATAAACTTAGAAAACAAAGACCATCCTTTCATCATCTGCCTAGCCTTTTCCCAACTATGTTGGGGTTGGCCTCCAGTCTAACCGGATGCAGCTGAATACCGGTATTTTATATGGAGCGACTGCCTATCTGACCTCCACAACCCAGTAACTGGGTAATACGATACCCCTTGGTAAGACTGGTTGTCAGACTTTTGGGATTCTGACGACCCGTAACGACCATCCTTTCAAAAATGAAAATTCTGCATTTGTGTCTGTGATTGGAATTGTGGCTTTTTAAATTAGCGATTTTGTCACATTCATCAAACACTGAAACTGTTTGAAACATATCTGTTTGAAATGTATATACTCTTTGTGCGTTAATTTTAACTATTAAATACGAAGAATCGTATTCGGAATCTTTAATGTGATTAGTATACAGCGTTACATTACACAAATTAATAATATCGATCGGCGTTCACTTGTCACTTCAGTGAACAACGCCCACACTGTGTCTAATTAGACAGGTGGATTTAGTAGGAATATTTGGTCACAGTATAATAAAGTAACAGTATTATATCTCGGCAGTGACCTTGAAATAATTACTTACGGCGGCCGCTCGATATATGTATAAACCTACCGCAAAACCGCCACGCACTGCATACTGCTCCGTAACTACTGATGGCTTTCTTAATATATCAATGGAACTGTTATACGTATACACTGAGGTTTCGAAGCGCGTTGTTTCGGATGTTTCTATGAAGATATAATACTGTTACTTATTTATACTGTGGTTTTGTGTAATGAGAGAACTAAACTGTATAGGCATATAATGGAGACGTGTTTCATTTCGATTAGTTCTAGGGCCTATTGTTCACAGCCCTGGTCACCCTTGAACTACCCTCAAGGCTGAAAGCTGAATACACACTTGATTGTTTGAGAATGTTGAATATAAGATGACAAATCGACTGTATCTAAACGCATTGTTTAACTTAATCCGATTTTATCTCGCTATGTATGTAATATTTATTGCTTTTGCAAGTACTGAGCAAGTGAGCACTCCCCTTAGTGACAAGTTCACCGTATTCCAAAAAATCCAAAATTAGTTACTATATGTGCGTGGGAGAGCCATAATTAATTAAATTAAAAAAAAAGCGAGGCTTACAGTAGTCGCATTATGATGTGTAACATCTGACATCTCACCTGACGGGCAACCCTAGAACCGCGCGCGCTCATTGGTCAAATCAAATAGCGGGCGCTTCCCCGGCTTCCTGTTACACACTTCCGTCCCTTTTCGCGAAATCACTCCCACGGATTGCAGGAAAGCGAGAGAAAAGATGTTACACATAAATAAATATAACAACTGTTGTAGACATTGTAGTAGAGATGAATCGACAACTGCAGCTTCACAGTCTTCCTAAAGGATCGCTGCATAGGATCGCTCCTATAGGACTTCAACATTCATATCTTTAATTTTTATGGTGTACATAATAAAGAGTGGTATATTGTATTCTATTGCTATACCTAAACGTTATCAAATTAAGAAGCCATTCCTTTCAGTAGCTGTATCATGTTTATTTATCTTTTTATCGGCAACACTGTTATCTTACTTTCTAATTAAAGCGACGATTATCAACCATCTAAACATTGATCAGTCCATAAAAATGATAACCTATCAATTTAAATCCTAATTACAAAAAGAAAAAACAACCGACTTCCAAAAAAAACACTAAAAAAGTGAAAAATAACTTTAATTTCGAAAGTCGGTGTCTTTGGTTTTCAATTTTCGTTTTTTGCCACCGACTTCCGAAATTAAAGTTATTTTTCACTTTTTTAGTGTTTTTTTTGGAATTCAGTTGTTTTTTTTTTTATAACGTTTTTATTTTTCACTTTTTAGTTGTGGTACCTACCCTACACAAATTCGTATACCGTTATCTGCAGTATGTAATGATAGAAGATAATAATATCGTCTACATACGCAAAGTGGGAAAAATACGCAATTATTGAAGCTAACTCAAAAACTACGCAAGCAAAATTAATAAAATTTACATGGGACCACCTCTGAAGCATGACCTACCAAACAAAAAATCATCAGAATCATCAAAATCAATTCATAATTGGCGGATTAATCACGTAAAATATTCACAAAAAAAAAAAAAAAAACACATACAGACGGATTGAGAACCTCCTCCTTTTTGATGAAATCGGTTAAAATTTTAATAAATTTATGTGAAAGTTTGTATGAATCAAATCAAATCTGAAATCATTTATTCAAACTAGGCTGAGAATCAGCACTTTTCGAACGTCAAAATTACATAAGCAGTCCCCCAAAACCGCCCACCCTCCACCAGTATTCACCACTTCCTAGTGCTTTAGCTGGGAAGAAGAAGTGGCGCAACAAACTCCCCAGTATATTTGGATGTTACTCAATCACGCTAAAACGGCTGAAGGGATTTTGATGAAATTTGGCATAAAGATAGTATAAAACCTGGATTAACACATACGATACTTTTTGTCCCGGTAAATCAGTAAACGCAGGAGCAGCGGGCGAAAGCTAGTTCATCATAAAACCCCAATAAGGTGTACACAAAAAATATCATTGGGTGTACAATTTTGTGTCCGACAGTGTACCGGGAAATAAGAATCGTGGAATATCAAGCAATGGAAGGTAAAGTATTGAATAATGTAATAATGTGAGCGTAATGTGTGGCTAGAGTAACGTAGTCTGTGCTCTCACGGTCACTGGACTACCGAGTCCTGGGAAATGTTTGTGCGACAACTAGCTACTGCTGATGACATAATCGTTTGCGCAAAAGTTGGGTGAACTTTTGAGTGTTCGGCCGGCAAATCTATGGACAATGTTCCTCTGTGCTCTTACGGTAACTGAATTACTGGAGTCCTTTTTTTTGATGATCGGAAATCATCGAATGACTTCTCGCGCTCTGGGCGGAGCGGGAGGGCGTGTCAGACTTTTACTGACTAAAACCCACCCGTGTTCCTTCCGTGTCCCTTTCGGACTTTCCCGCAACCCTGGGAAATGTTTGTGCGACAACTGCTGTTGATGATGTAATCGTCTGGAACGTTGGGTTTAGAGAAATCTACGGGCAATGCTCCTCCACTCACTCTTCAAAAGCATAGACAAATTTTTCAGAATCTAAATCGGCATTCTCTTGCCTTTATACCATTACTAGCGGTTGCCCACGACTTCGTCTGCAATCCAGAATATATACAGGGTGTTAGGGTGAACACCGTTATTCTTGCAACCAGTGGTTTGGTTTCATTTATAGAACGTAAAATCAATGGAAAATTACATTTTTTTTAACTTTTTTTTAAATCTACATTTTACCACTAGAGACGCAAGTTCGTTGCCCTATGTGCTAGGGCAACGAACTTGCGTCTCAACATGGGCGGGGGGTGCGGGATGTGACCTGACCGACCGCGAGCACGACCTCTCCCTCAGTCAGTCAGCTGTTTCGCTAGAGAGCACGGCGTCGGATAGAAACTTTTTAAAATATTTTAATGAAAATAACTTTTTTTTTTTTGTGTTCGGTCATTTATTTTTATATTTAAGTCAAGTACCCATGGTTTGAATGACAAGAGTGTTTAACCTTACAGCCTGTATACAGTAGAGTAGAGTAGCCTATGTCCTTCATGGCTTCGTTATGGCTACCCATGTGCTAAATTGAATCCGTTTTAGCGTGAAAGCGTTATAAACAAATAAGTAAACAAACAAACTCACTTTCGCATTTATAATATTAGTTAGTTAGGATATTTTGGGGCTAGCGCAACATCTCTTTTTCTTCCAATAATCTCTTCTATAATAGGCGTCATCTCAGTAGTCACACCCCCTTTGTAGCCATAATTATTATCTTTCACACAGTCCATCCATCGATTTTTTTCTCCTTCCCCTACTCTTATGGCGCTCCATCCACATAACATCATACTCAAAACTTTCCTCACCGTTTTTCAGAGTCCATAATGGACAAAATATCTTAGTTAACCTTCGTGCAATTGACCTCAGGCCCTTAAAACGGAAATAAAGTAAATGTTGATTTTATGGGTTCGTCTCTGAGGGCTCCGATTCTACAGGTACACGTCCCGGAGGGCCACGATTTCTTAAGTCAATAAAGTATATCCAAAATTTTGCCAAAAATTTGAAGACAATTTGTGCCAAACGCCACCCATTCCTGTTTCCATAATAGAATCCCGTTCTTTTATTCTTGTTAGCATACCTTCAAAGCTTTGGATAATAACCTCGATAAAACCTTCATCGCAGAGACGTACATCACAAAACCCGACACGATGATACTTCGTACAAATAATGATACTCTGGTACACACGGCTACACATGAAGCTATACATTTCCAGTATAAGCTGACCTCGCATTATACGGGAATCCTATACAATGCGAGATCAGCATAAACTGGAAATGTATAGCTTGATGTGTAGCCGTGTGTACAAATTATATAGCCCTCGCCATTATTCTCGCCCCGGGAACTTAACAATACTTCTCCGGCCGAAAATTATAACCCTCAGAAATCCATACAACCAGCAAATCAGCTCAGAATGAAGATATTAACCCCACCATAATCACATGAAGATGACAAGCCGACACAATCGAATTATCGTCAGTATCCGACCCTAGAGGGCGCGGCAGTCGATATGTCAGTGAACTTGAACTCCTGCAATTAGGGTGGCGCTCTGTCGACAACGCGGCACAATGAGTTCCGCATGGCGCCTCTCTAGCTGCGATCGATATGAACGACCGAGACATTGCAGTTTTACTTTCTGTAATGTCATTTTCATTATCGCTTCATTTTGTAACTAATTCAACTAACAATAACGGTATCTTACACGTCCTATAACGCCGATTCTTATAATTTACGGACCGTTATTGGTTAAAAATAAGACTCTTGTAATTACCTTTACCAATAATAAATCAAAGAGCTCATAGCTTTGCATAGTAGTTTATTATTCCCTTATAGAAGTAGTTATCACAGAGAAAATTAGCTTACGAATCTATTTATATGCGTAGTTTGGCAATTCTTCTTTTTTTCGGGTGGTTAGTGACTAACCTGGTGTCAGTTTTAAAGCCGCCCAAGGGCCTCTGACTTGGCTTCACATGTCGTCGAGAAATATCTCTCTGGCATGCCGGTTTCCTCACGATGTTTTCCTTCATCGTTATTAAAGAATGTGATAATTATACAATACGCACATAAATATGAAAAGTCAGAGGAGTTTGGCAATATTTTGTAATTATTAACCGACTTCTTCAAAAAGGAGGAGGTTCTCAATTCCTTTGAGTTTTTTTTTGTATGTTTGTTACGCGATTGCTCCGCCAATTATGAATCGATTTTGATGATTCTTTTTTTGTTTAGTAGGTCATGCTTCAGAGGTGGTCCCATATAAGTTTTATTAATTTTGCTTGCGAAGTTTTTGAGTTAGCTTCAATAATTACGTATTTTTTCCACTTTGCGTATGTAGATGATATCTTAATTTTCTCCTTCACTGTTATTTACATAGCATATAACGGTATACGAATTCGTGTGGGGTAGTTACCACAAATAAAAAATACAAAAAAATAACAACCGACTTCCAAAAAAAAACACAAAAAAAGTGACAAATAACTTTAATTTTGGAAACACACCGACTGTAATGAATGTGCTTTCATGTTTTAGAAAGTTAGTCATCATAACATGTAATATTGTGTGTAGCGAATACATAATATTAGTTTTATTGTAACTCGTGCTAAACTATGTTTGGCCTTGTCGGGAAATGGAACAGGTTTTCTTTCACAACGAAACGTATGACATGGCTCATCCATCCATCATACATTTGGGCCAGATGAGCCATGTCATACTATAAGCTAGTAGTAAACTAGCTTATAGTATGACATGGCTCATCCAGGGAGACCACACAGGGAGTTTTCTCTACTACGATGTTTTGCACCCTAATCGCGTGACATACACGATCATAATTTGCACCATTTTGAGCTGCCACGCAGTTTGGCTATGCTCGCGTTCAATAAATAAATAAAATTAAATATCTTTATTGCAGACCTAACTTAGTCCATATGTGTGTAGTCAATTTTAGCATCCACCATGTAAATCGATTAGATGGTACATTAGGCATTGCTAGTTATGAGAGTCATGTAAAAGAATTTACTAGGTAATAGGTACTTAGCACAGTTGCAAGACTTGCAAGTTTGCCTGCTGTACCTATACCAAAGAGTTAGTTCGACTGTACTGTACCTACTACTGTCTTCAGGAACCGGGGGCAAAGACCGGGAATAAATAGACACGAGGTATTATTCTACCTTGTTTGGAGACCGCAGCACTGGCACCGTACGACGAGATCTACCGTTTAGACGTTTAGTTTTGTTGCTTTGCGTTTCAGGAGTTGGAAACACTAGTTATGGTTTTTTTTTTTTTAATCGCTTACTTTAATTTCTTGATACATTTTGCGTTAAGTACTTACTTTCTAAAAAGAGCAAAAAATTAAAAAGGCGGTCATAAAAAAAAATTGATACCTTGAAATATTTCGCTTTTGTTAAATGATAGCATACGTAATTAATTGTTATTATTTGTCTTGGCCTGAAATAGTCCAATACCCATTGTGGATATTGTGGTGGTCCGTAATGTGAAAAAACGGTCTTACAGTTCTTTTTTTTCCCATGGTAGTATTTC
Organism: Lithophane semibrunnea; assembly: GCA_947363905.1. NCBI lineage: Eukaryota > Metazoa > Arthropoda > Insecta > Lepidoptera > Noctuidae > Lithophane > Lithophane semibrunnea. The sequence continues at coordinate 9,713,297 of OX376212.1, read as the reverse complement.
TGCTAAAAAGAGTAAACACATTTATCAAAATTAAATATTAAAACTCATATTTTCCAGTCATAAAAATGAAATGGTTTTGAGCAAACATACGTCTCGCAATAAAACAAAAATCGATCCCTGTTTCCCACGAATACATGCGGCACTGGATTACCACATGGCACGCTATAATCAATCTTATTACCACGTCATAGGATTTAAAATATGCACACGCACATACTAGCGTAAATTCGAAACAATGAACGCTTACAACGAAACCTATTTTGAGAGTACCATACACGTAGACCCCTTGAACTTCAATATTGCAATTCAACACAAAATCTTACTACACTGGCCACTAATAATAAGGCCTTTACAAAACTTCTCAGTTCTGCATAATCTGTACACGTTTTTTAGTCTGTGGACTTTAACCGCGCGGAATAGAGGTTTATTCTGCAAAAATATGAAACGTCAAACGCAGCGGTATTTTTGTTTGGAACAAATTACGTTCGGTTTCCCCTGAGTAATGCGCTATTCTGTGCGCCTATAACAGAGGGTGTTTAGTAATAAATCAATCCTACCGCACTAAACTAATGTATTTGGCGAACGTTTCATTTTGTCCGACGTGTTTTCATTAGGTTTCGAGAGGGTGGGAATGGTCATAATAACCTTTTGTTTCGAGCAATAAAACACATCCATTATAAATTCTGGCATTTGAATAGAACAATAAACCACCCTGACTTACGCCCTGTTTGTCCCCAGTATATTTACACTGAGCTACTTACTAGTAAATATTATTTCCCAGCAAGACTAGACTTGACTAAAACGGAATAGTTCTACTTTTTATACGGTATATCTCTCTGCCATGTTATACCGATTAAGAATAAGGTAATAGAAAGTAGAGAAGCGATTCAGATTTACAAACAAAAAGTATTTAACTATTTATGCTCGCTCAAGTTTCCGGGAAAGATTATTCCGCCCCTATCCCTCCCTGAACGGAGGTGTTATAAGAGTCGACTAAGGGTAAGCCAACACTGGCAGCTCAGAGGGATTAATTTTGCGAGGGTTAGGCAGCCAGTCGCTCCAAGTAATTCAAATAATGCTTGTTTTGTTCTTTTAACAACTAAATCTGACAATAAGCCAACATGATGGCTTATTGCCGCTACACAAGAAAGTTATCCGTTATCATAATTGTCAGCAATTACTTTTTATCGTCCATTCTGTCCTTTCCTCAGTTCCTATACAAAGTTAGCGAGCAATGTCAACAAATAACACATGAGTTCCATATAATCTTTGGAACGTGTGACTGTGACATTACTGGCCGTAAAGTCGTAACGTTATGCTTACAAAGTGGCGAGGGTGGCGCGGCTATCGACCCGACCTATCCCAATCTACAGACACGCTTGGCCAAGGGTGACAGACAAAGGAAACGAGAAACAAAAATAGGAAGCCACGTGTGGAGATGAAAATGAGAATTGTTTGTGAAGTCGCATTTTTGAAATGCGACTTTTTTTCGGCTACCGGAAAGGTTTTTCTGAATTTTATCAATGTTTCATTAACATCAGTACACTCCTTCAGTCTCAAAAAGTGATTTATTCAAATTAGGCTGAGACTCAGCACTTTTTGAACGTCAAAATTACATAAGACAGTCCCCCAAAACGCCCGCCCTTCATCACTTCCTAGTGCTTTAATTGGGAAGAGTAGGTAGATCATCGTTTACTAAAAATAGTAAAAGACTTTTTTGTTGAAGAGAAGATTATATCTACATATCTGAAATAACCACGATTTGCTTTAAGTTTATAAATGTGTAAGTTGCCCTTAAATAATGTTTCCGTAGGCATTGATAAACTGTGAAACACGCGTGAAACAGGAAACCAGAACGTGTAAATTGAATATTAAGCAGTTCTTTGCTTCATATTAATGCTGATATGAATTATGATGTTATCAAATCAAGCTGAGTATCAGCACTTTGAATGAATATCAAAATTACATAAGACAGTCCCCCAAAACGCGCCCTTCACCTCTTCCTAGTGCTTTAGCTGGGCAGAAGAAGTGACGCAAACTCTCCAAAATACAGCTGCCTGTTCAGTTAGAAGAACATAAATTATAAACTTCAAATAAACAATATATTTCAAAGGTGGACTAGCATCTCAATAAGGCGCGAACAAGTTAACAGTAAAGCCAGTTTTACAAAACAATAAGGTCTGAACGTTGAACTTTGAAACAAAATGAAAGGCACGCAAAATATTCGCTAAATGGATATCACAATGCAGTTTTAATCAGAAACGTCTCTGCTGTAATAAACGCATGTTTTATTTGTCCCGACGTCGCCGCATAATTCAAATTTATCTGAGGCGGCAAGATAATAACACAAATTAAAAAAGGTTTCGCCGTCAACTACGACGACATCTTTTTCACGGAATTCTTCGAATGGTCCTCGTGTGCCAGAATGTGAACTCAATTCAGATACTTGTACAAACAAACGTGCAATATGTAGCCGTGAGCTTTAAGCTCATAACATTTATTTACAGCAAATTATTATTAGTAATAAAATCGTGACTGAGCTTTGACAGCACGCTCGCCATGTTTCGGAGAGAATTTATTTTTCAATTTTGTGTCAGACATTTACGTTTGCAACCCGCAATAAAACTTTACTGTTATTCAAACAAGGCTTCTCAATCATTCAAATAAGCTGTAACAGTCATACGAACGAAAAATGATTATTATTTATCTACAAATCTTGTTATACTAGAGTTTTTTTCTTGATATACGCTTGTCTACACGATTTTTACAAAAATTATACTAGCCGGTCTATTCTGCAAAAATCTCAGCGTGAAAACTTAGGTGAAGTGAACTGTCATTCTGCCTGACACTTTTGACAGCTTGTCAGAATAAATCGGCTGCTATTATTATTTTCTTATGAATTTACATACAAACAGTCTCAGTAGGTATTACACAAATTAAGCCAAACATTTCACAAATGTACCACCAGAGTGAACGTAAACAAATTTCGCCAAACATGTGCCAGCCCTGCTTCTTATCTCTCCACACCCCAGATAATAAAATGGCGCCCTTATTTCACTGCAGTCCCGTTTCCCTATCCCGTTCTGTTTCCGTGTTATCAACAAACCCGCATTGGGAAGACCTTTAGCGCCTGCGTCCACTGGCGGCACGGCAAGGGATTTTTATGCGACTAATAGGAATATAACTTAAATAATATGACAATAAAATTTAAATTTCAATGATAATCATCATAGGTACATAAACAAAGCTGCGGTTTACTTAGGCATGCCGTGTAATTGAAATATTTTTTTTGATTCCTATTCGTCGCATAAAAATCCCTTGCCGTGCCGTGCCGCCAGTGGGCGCAGGCCCTTACTAATCCCAGTCATTGGACATCAATTTTGTGAGATAAAGGCTGGGTACAGTAAAAAATACTGTTAACGGCTAAATTACATGTGTCATAAAAGCGATAGATGGGTTTTGTTTTTATTTTATACTCGTCTGTGGATATGTTTATAAGATCCGCTTATTGTTTTAGTCGTGCTTCCTTTATTAATGTAAAGTTATGGGCAGATAGGGTTGATACAAAACTAAGCAGTTTAAATAATATATGTCAGCAGCAGGCGTAGCATGGCGCTTTCTATCTCTACGAAGAATCGACATAGCTTTTTCTATACAAAGTGACAGTTCGTTTCTTCATTCTTGACATCCACCGTAGAAATCTTTCTACAATCTGTCATTTTTTCTTTCATTTCTAATGATCTTTGTCTAGGTCTTTTTATATTTTGGAAGAAAGTTTTCTATCCTTACTGTCAAAATCACACTGACAACCGATAAATCCTATGACAAAACAAAGAATTCTCAGTCGAATTATGTAAAAGAGTGAATTTCGTAAAAAGTGCAGCTGACTCTTTCTACTTTGCTGCTGTCTCGTACTGTCTAGTGTCTACAGGAAACGTCATTTTTGTCTACTCTTCCGTCGACAAAACGGTGCTCATACTACGCCTGCTGTAGACAATACGAGACGGCAGCAAAATAGAAAGAGTCAACTGGACTTTTTACGAAATTCACTCTTTTACTTATTCGACTCGGAATTCTTTGTTTTTTCATAGGATTTATCGGTTGTCAGTGTGATTTTGACAGTAAGGATAGAAAACTTTCTTCCGAAATAGTCTACATATAAAAAGACCTAGACAAAGATCGTTAGAAATGAAACCCGAAATGACAGATTGTAGAAAGATTTCTACGGTGGATGTCAAAAATGAAGAAACGAACTGTCACTTTGTATAGAAAAAGCTATGTCTATTCTTCGTAGAGGTAGAAAGCGCCATGCTACGCCTGCAGGAGCTTTGAAAATGTTTGATGTGCATGTAGGTATGTGAAAACTAGATAACAGACTCACAAAAAATTTAATAAACTACATTTAAATTAATCTAAACCTTGGCCTTTCGCCAAGGTAAGCGAAATCTTTACTTTCGACGTTTACTCTAGCAATTTTAAATTGACCCTTGCACTACCCTCCTGTTCTCTATGCATAGACCGGGTTGCAACTGCGGGGAGGCCATTTTGTGCTGGTCCGTTAAAATATAAAACGTATGAGAATCGCCTCCCCGTCTAGACGTACGTCTGCGTTGCCACGCATGCGCACTGCAATAAACCATTTTGTTTACATTATAATGAAATTTGATGCATAGTAAATTGAACAATAAAGATCAAAGTCAGCACGTTTCAATGAGAATATGTTTAGAATTGATAATAACCTATTTATATTCACTCTTCAATCAAATTATTATGGCTTACTGGTATTCATGCAGTTTTTACCGCCTACCGCTAAATGGCTGATTCAATTTAAACAAATGGGTAATAAATACAGAGTTTAAATTGGTCTTAGTGTTCAAAATCATTGATGGGGCAATAATTTTGTGAACCCAACAAAGCGAATGTGATGTTAAAATTAATGGTTTTAGATTAAACCGTTCCGAGCTAAACGATTGACGTTGGCGCTGCACAGTTATTTGGGGATCCAATATGGCGCTTATACTTAATAATATTATGAATAGCAATACTGTTTAAAACACGGTCAAACCTTTTTTAATGATTAAGTACTTAGATTAACTTTGAAAGATTCTAGTGAAAATTTATTTTTGGAGAATAACCCACGATCGAGTGACAGCGTTCCCTTTTTAAATCCAGAACAAACTTTTTGAAAGTATTTCCTACATTATTGGCAGTTAAAAAAAAAGTTTGTAATGCCACTTCCACACATGTTGCAATTAATAAACTGTCACTTACAATGACACAAATAACCAAGTCCCCTTCCCGCGAAATCCTACTACTAAGTGTAATAATGCTAAGCATGGCGATCGTAATTACTTTAGTACCAATTTGACGTCATAGCGTGCGAACGAGAAATTATGCCTGTCATCAATTAAAAAACAACAACAACAGACAATGTTGGGCTACGAGATGGAAATGATATTGAACTGTCACCTTTGGATAGATTTAGTAAGTGTATAGACATAAGAGTGCATAAGTGTGGGATTCTAGATTCATTTTTGAAAATTATCAAAAGGCCAGGGATCTCAACACTCCAACAAAAAAAAATAAATTAAAAATTTAAAAAACCCCCGACAAAAACAAAGCGTCTAAAAAGTAAAAAAAATAATATCATAAACGTTGTAGGTAATATTTTGATCCAAGCGTCGTCGTGTCGGGGGACGGCTAATGCAAACGCCAACACACTAGGCATAATGAATGTATGCTGTTGTAGAAAGGATAGCTGCTGTTAACTTCCTATTTTCATTAGCCGACGACGCTTGGATCAAAATATTACCTACAACGTTTATGATATTATTTTTTTTACTTTTTAGACGCTTTGTTTTTGTCGGGGGTTTTTTAAATTTTTAATTTAATTTTTATTTCCAGCTTTTTAAATTTTATATTATATTACTCGTAGAAACGCTACGATCAACACGCAGCTCGCCGAAATCTGCGTAGCTGTACGTTTTTTGCCACAGTGAAGCTTGTTACCTACTAATTTACTATCATTTATCTTTCCTACTCCATCATCAGACCTTGATCACCATCTATCTGTAACCTATTTGTTGAGACCTTTCCAATGAGTCCAAACAAACTCTGCTGTAAGTTCGTGAGGGAGTTGGGTATCCTGCAAATTCCAGGTGATGCTGCAGCATCAGCTCAAGGTTACTACATATATTCTTTTCATATCATTGAAATAAGAGAATTCTAAATTTCCAATCGATTAGACCTGTGGAAGATGCTCACATCCATTCATCAACTAGAAACGGCTGAACCGATTTTCTTGAATCATAGCTAAGAACACTCTCGATTAAGTCACCAAAAAAACCAAAAAAAACAAAATCGGTTCAGCCGTTTGGCAGCTACGATGGCGCAGACAGACACACAGATACACAGATGCACACGTTAAACTTATAACACCCCTCTTTTTCCGTCGGGGGTTAAATAGCAAGTGACAGTGACACCTGACAATGCAATACATAAGGCACTTTAACCTTTAGTGATAGAATGAAACGATATTGAATCGACAGCACGGATACGGTCCTTTTTAGAAAAATAAAAAAATAGTCTTGACTGTATTTTATCCTGAATATGAATTGAAATAATATTAAAGTATAAAAGGTTGTCAAGTGACGTAAGGAAAAAGATTGTTAAAAATGATGAGAAGAGTATTTTAGATGATAGACAACAGCGTACCAGTGGCGGCAGTGCCCATACTACTATAATAATGGTTTTCCTACTTACTGAAAAAATCTTAACATTCACTTCTTCTGCCTGCTCTAGACAAGTCACTTTGTTTCATAATATAATATTAATAACTCCTTGATCCAATGAAGCATAAAGCCACATTACCAACACTGCGACACCAACATTTAAAATCACTGACAACAACTTTACGCCTCTCGCAATCCGCTTACTTAATACCCCTACACCAGCCACCACGGTACAATGCACCAGTAACATCATCATCAACATAAATTCAACTTACCTCTCACATGATAAAGTTTAAAATCAAGTGACCAGTTACTACAGTAGGAGCGTTGTCCAGTTCTGTGGATGATCGGTGCCGCGCACCAGTGCGATTACACAGTCAGTTGAACGTGTAAAATAAAGCTTAGATAACCCGCTACTGTGACTGAATGTTCGTTTAAATAAACAAATAAAACACAGATAAGTTGTGTTTGCGTTATTATGTCGGATTCTCTTTTGTTTTATTTGCAAAGTAACGTTTGTAAAGGTTGCTGAAGACTGCAGAAGACAGTTCGAAAGTTGGTTTGACAGCTGGCAATTCCCATTGATTTTCAAAATAAGAATTCTTTGTTAATTTCTTAAATTCTGCTCATACTTTTTTATTAAAACCGGTGACGTTAATAATTATAAAAAGATAAATTACAAACCACGCCAAAACATTTACTCTACAGCACTTTCTTAACTACTCAATCGTCTTAATACCGTAATCATTAAATGTTTAATTAACAAAATGATTGCTTTGCGCACATCCTGGCAGGAAAACTTGTAGGTACCTATGTACAAGTGGCGCGGGCACAGTAATCTTGCAATTATTACGAAACACTTACACCGCACCGGTTCGAAATCGCAGCAATTTATTTAAACGCGTGTTACAGTCAACGAAAGTGAGTACCAGAAGCAATAAATATAAAAATAATTTCTTCGAGATATACTTATTGCTTATTTAATGGCTGTAAACGTAATGGCTGCAAATGAATTAACTGTTGAAAGAAACTGAGGCCCTAGACAAAGTGACATTCTATCAGCGATAACGATGATGGAAAAGGCAAAAATGTATAGGACTGACATAAGCTATCGAAAAGCTTATGTCAATCCTGCTGAAAGTCGTTGTAGAAAAATTAAACGCTTTCGAAGCAATTATTATAAGTAAGTATTGAAAGACTTTTCTTTAGGATCTCAAAGGAAAGCAGCATGAAATTCAGAATTTCAGTATTGTGACAAAGCTCCATACTAAAGATAAAAAAAACAGATAATTCCTTGATAAATGATTATTTATTTATATATTTACACTTAATTGTACACCACAAAAAATACATCAAATATTATACTTTTATTTTTGTTGATGCAGATTGAATGAAGCTAACTTTTGTATCGATCGATAACTCGATACTTGTAAGAGAACCTGAGAACTACATTACTGCCATAAATAGAATAAGTACTCCTATTAACTTTATTAAGTTTTCTGGGTGACCCATTTGACTCTTGTCTTAAAGTCGTAACTCTGCTACTTCCCTCACATTGCCGTAACAATTCCAATCACAAATCGCCAATACGCCTCATTAGGTACATTGATTTTGTCACCACTCTGACGAAACACAGCCTACTACATAACAGTACAACAATAGCAGTTCTATTCTGCAATAAATACCTGTGATTACCAAACGCAGGTCGAATGGCAACTGACTGTGTGACCTATCATTATGCTAATGGTAGGCTGTGACATGTGGAGAGGTTGGATTCTGCGTTTTGTTTCGTTCATGTAACTTGACATTACAGTATGGTATTAAGATAAAGACGCTTGTAATGAATCCTTAAAAAGTCTATAATGAGTCAATTACTTAAGAGGCCGCATACGAAATTCTACCGATTTCGCCAAATTACGTGATTTTACAGGCGTGATTTAACAGTAAATACCGTATTTCTATAAGTTTTAATGCACAACATGAAAGATCATTGCAAATATTTCAATTATGATCTAATGAATATACTACTTTTTCCATTTTAGATTTCGATTCTAGTCTTCTATTCTATTATTGTGCGATCTATTTGAATTCATTTTTAACGGTTTAAGAGCTCTTTCTGAATCATCATTGTACTTTTTTTGCAACTAAAACTGGCATGAAGTTTTTAAGGATTTTTTTTTGTGGCATTGGGCAATAGCAATAGTCGATTCGTAAAAAAAATAACGTCTACAGAAAACGTGTTAGTAGATTACGTTACTTAGGTAAGTACTAACGAAACGTAATCATATCACAATTTCATAGAAGTCGTTTATGTAGTTTAAATTACACGCAAACGTGACTATGTAATTTACGTTAAATCCACTACAATTAGTAATGCGATCAGTAACATTAAACTCCTACTAGGTATAATAACTATGTCATGTCAAACCCATGTATCCGCGTCATCAGTCATAGTCGTTCATAAGGCTGCGCAAACGCACCTCTGCCGCAGACGATTAATTTGATACGCCACCGGGTTGCGACACATGGCATACAACACTCGATTTACTCTATCAAATGTTGGGGCCAATGTTTGAGACAGCCTTGGTGATAAAAATTGGAACAAGTGTAGATGGTGCATTTTGGTGTCGAAACTTAAAACACGGACGTGACAAAAAGCTTTTTCTTATGGAACAAGTGCATAACTAAATATCTCTACTCATAGGTACTGCAGTAGTAGCGACACTCGAGAGGCTCTGTTTTACTTTTAAGACTGAACTAATGAAAGGATACGTTGTTACTTCTAAAACGCACTTTTTTTTTTAATGCCTTATAGAATACGTACAGTTACAATAGTATGGCGGCATCTACATCGCCAAATGCGAGCTACGCATCAAAAGACCAGGGGGCCAAGTCTACTAATTTACAAACGTGTCAGTGGTATCACAATGATGAGTTTTTGACAGATTTTGTATGGCATATCTGTCAAAAGCTGATCATTGTGAGACCACTGACACGTTTTTAAATTAATAGACTTGGCCCCCTGAAGTCACACAAAATACTGCATCGCGCAATTAGAGTTTACCGCGCGGTCGATACCAGATCCCGACATCAATCGTTCGGGAGTTGCCCGCCAGACACAATACTCGTCTGATCGGAGGATCCTCCCGTTTCTATAAAGGATGCGTGAACTTTACACCCTTTTCCTCATACCTCTAAATTGATAACCCCGAACATGAACGTCATCGCAGCCTTCGTTCCTAAAACATCATTACATACATCATCAAAGAAAATGAAGACAGAATCGCCAATCGGTCCTGATTATTTTTTTAAGAAACTAAGTTACCAACATTGGGACAAAGGTTTGCATCCAAACCTACTTTGGTATTGCAATCTGAAACTCGGTCGGCTGCAGGAAACCGCTGGCGCCGGCGGTCTCAACGATATGAAAGATTCGTTTCATCTTCATATTTTATTAGCCTCCTTTATCATGTGCCCTCAGGTGTTTGGTTAATATCAACGTATTTCTCTCCATATAAAATTATTTATCGCATATTTAGTCCTACTGGTGCAATGTCGATGTCCTTACAAAATGGTTATACCTATTTTTTTACACTATGGTGATGGTGCCCAGAAACTCTTTGACTGTTCAGTTTTCGGTTTTGAGTTTACACGCGTGTGTTTTATCCAAAATCTTTATATTGTCTACAAACTGCTATTAATTCCTCAAAACGTTGTAAATATTCCAAATAATATTATATTTTACCCTGGATATTGTAGAAGCTTTATGCCGTAGCTACGCACCTGAATGTCTTGTTCAGAACCATTTTAGCTCCTTAGGCAATCCTACTCACCACTTACAAAATATCATAATAATATTATAATAAACAAACCTTACAACCGGTTACTCATACAATGTTTATAAACAGAACAAACTTAGACTTCCATATTGCAGCGTTCGATCGTTCGCTTTGTGTTACCTCCAGACAGTTGATTAAACAAATTGTATAGGTTTGATAGAGAGCACAGATACGGAATACAGACGCTCTCCACCTCGTCTAGACTTCAAAGACTTGGCCCTTCATATTCATGCACTAAGTGCACTCAACAACGCGCGTCGATTTCCGCTTAGTGTTCCAAGATGGAAACTTATCATTAACTTTTGTTTATGGTAATCAGTATGCAGATTGAAGAGTCCTCCTTGGTTGCTGTATTGTCTATAGTCTATATCTTTGTTTCATTTTCTCCTGTTTTTTTTACAGCGAGGCTTACGTAGTTAAGTTCCAAATAAAATCGATTAAAACGTTATTATGATGGTATTTTTGGCAAATCTTCTCAAAAATACTGATTTCGCGCTTTATAGCTTTCGCAATTGTTATATTGTTATTGTCGCAATACTCAGCCACCAAAAGCAAAGGTACGGGCACAATAGATTGCACAAGTAAGTGACTAATGATCGCAGACAATGCGTTGTGTACTAGCTCAATATTAGCAGGAGTATTGATTCATCAGCACGAATCGCGTGACACTCCTTAGAACCTACTTGACATTCATACAGGAATGTTGCTGGTATTTTAATTGATCATTGTGCGGTTTATATTGTTGTTATTCTATAGTAATAATACCCAGAAGACAAAAAGCAAGACCTTTAAACGATCTTTCCCGTAGGTACCTAAATTCTGTTTTTAAATCTCGTAGACTAATTTGACAGGTGCAAATGTCAAACGCCAAATTGAAAAAACAAACAACAATCACTTGAAATGTCAAATTAGTCTACAAGATTAAAAATCAGACTCTATGACAACGATAGGGTTTGAGGTGAAAGAACTATTTATGAAACATAGCTTAAAGAAAAGCAACGTCGTCATCATTATCATTTTCTTGACCATAACCTAATTTATTTGGAGTCGACGCAGGCGCAGTACAAACCTATTCAGACTTCAGACTATTAAGGGGTTTACTAACTTACTCGTATATCAAAACACAATCTCTCCATAGCTGCTCCACTGCTCGGGAGCTTGTTCCGCCACTTCTTCTACCCAGCTAAAGCACTAGGAAGTGTTGAAGGGCGGGCGTTTTGGGGGACTGTCTCATATGTAATTTTGACGTTCGAAAAGCGCAGACTCTCAGCCTATTTTGAATACTTCCATGGCTGATTTTGATACAATACAAGATCCTCTGATGTCTTATTCCTAATATCGGTCGGTCAGTCTATAGATGAATTCAAAACCTGGAGTAGTATATTTTGACTGAGTTTTGTTTGGAATCGTGAATTTGTCTGCGGCGTCTGGCTTATGTTTCCGTGCTTTCCGCAGAAGCTTTACAAATAGATATCAAACATTGCTCGATACTTTAAGGCTCAATAATAATATTTACTTCTCATTCGTTTATTATAGGAACGTGATTACAATTTTATTAAAAACGTGTATTTTCGTCACGTTTTTGTGTAGGTACTTACTTGAAACGTTAGCCAGTGATAAATGCTAGACACGTGTTTCAAATATTATTGCTTCATTGATGGAATTTGAAACACCTGGTTATTAGGTTTGCATTTCTTCCATACTTGAATAATTGATCTTGTGCTACGAGTACTACGCACAACTCAGAAGCTATATTTTCAATTTAATTGCGTGCCTCGTTAGTCTAGTTGTCGTAAGTGCTACCTGCTGAGCATGAGGTCCTGGGCTCGATTCGAGGTCGGGCAAAATGATATTGGGTTTTTCCATCTGGTTTTCTCAGTAGCAGCCCGGCGTCTGAATTTGTGCCCGGTTGGTGGCAATTTTTTATTTGGTCTGGGTTCTGTATCTGCAATCTTTGTGCCACCATATTTGTTACCACCATACTTATTGTTAAGTTCATTGACTGATATTTCAGATGCGGATCTTGTGTTATTACATTTTTATACGAGCAATTGTTTCGATTGGGAAACAATGATGTTTACGAAATGACGGCACAAGCAAACTAGAGAAGGGGCACAATATGACGCGCCGCTGCGCTGACATAAGATTTGAATGCATTTTGAGCACAGCATCTTCAATACATAAAATTATCAACAGTTATTTGAATAAGCCTCGTAATTGCCTCTTTTGATATCAAACCTTCATCGTATAAAAGGCGCCAACTGTCGAATTTCAAATTAATCGAACATCCGGTGCAAGGGTGTAACGGCGGCTGCGTTCTGAGGAAGCGCACACCATTAATTCAGTCATACAATGGCGGCACTGATTCCCTCCATCTTGAGAATAATGTGACACACACAAACACAATTAAGTTGATTAATCCGTTTTGTTTGAAAGGTGTCTCCTTTATCTTTGTAACAAGATAGTACATACTAATTCCATGCTTTGTAGTAAACAGGTAGTGTTATTAAAGACTGTTCAGACGGTTATTTATCTGTTGTGCTTACATTTTTGTGGAGATAAACGCCCATTATGTTTGCTTACATGTTGTTGTGTTACTCAATAACTCATTATTGAGATAGAGAACGTTATTGTAGACATTTTACCGAGTATAATGGCTACTTTGAAGTATCGTCGCTGAACCGTAGTGTATCTTGCGTGACTAGTGAGTCATCGATTCAATGTGGCCTTCTTCAATAGGTACTATCTAATATCTAGTACTAGTTTGCGTGCAGTTTGCGCGTAGTGGGTTTATTATAGATCTAGTAGTGGGTTTGGAGAATTTCATTCATGTTGTGCGCTTAAATAGTTTACTAGGCAGCTTTGAGCGGTTTCCTGGAAAATCTATTGCCAAAGCATTTATACTTAGCACTTTTTTCTATGGCTCTAGGTGGCTTGAGTGTTGAAAGACTTCAGTTTGTTTAGTGTTATCATAAAACAAATAACTGTGAACGTGTAGGTAGACGACCTACTTATTTAAATGGTCACACATTTTAGGTTAAAAGGCATAATGCATCCTTTTCTATACTTTATGAGGGTGGCAAAAATAGCTAAACGGTTGTAAGGACAACTGAGAGGTCGTGAGTTTGAATCTCAGTCACGAGACACGAGTCACGCTGCCCTATCTTACTGATCCATGATCAAGAAAGACAAAACCTTTTTTAAATGATGCTTCAACTCCATAATAAGTAAGTAACTGAAATGAACAAAGTCCCTATCCATGCATACTAAGCAAATATTTTTCGTAGTAAGTACACACGGCTACACATCAAGCTAATAGATTTCCAGTATAAGCTGACCTCGCATTGTACCGAAATCCTATACAATGCGAGATCAGCATAAACTGGAAATGTATAGCTTGATGTGTAGGCCGTGTGTACATCATCATCACGCCTGTATTCCCTGAAGGGTTAGGCAGTGGAGTAGGTCTGGTACCTAAGTATAGTACACCCACATTTCACCAGTTATGTATAGGTCTCATGGCCGGCCAGCTACGGCCGGGCCATCCCATGGGCGGTTGTATTGCCATCAACCGGGAATGGGACAAATAGATACTCTGAGCTGCTACTGAGAAATTCCAGATGGTAAACCCAATAACACTTTTCCCGACCCGGGAATCGAACCCAGAGTGCCTAGACAAGTGACAATCGCTTCGAATGCGTTTCGTATTTCTTCAACGACTTTCAACAGGATTGACATAAGCTTTTCGATAGCTTATGTCAGTCCTATACATTTTTGCCTTTTCCATCATCGTTATCGCTGATAGAATGTCACTTTGTCTAGGGCCTCAGGACCTCATGCTTAGCAGTAGCGCTTGTGGCGACTCGATCAACGAGGCAATCAATTTTGTAGTAGAAGGTAATTTGCGATCGATACTTACCTAAAGCCGGCTATAATATTTTTTCTACACGAGAACAGCTCGTTTTGTCCTCTGGGCTATAATAATGTTACAGAAACCTATTATTATCACATTTGATATTAATAGTCCAATTTGAAATGAAACACGCGATCCCAAATAGTTCAAATGAGTGTTATTTATTAGATGAAAAAAAAAACAACATTAATTTTCAATTCTGATCTAATCACGAATGTACATTTTGTACACACGGCTACACATTAAGCTATACATTTCCAGTTTATGCTGATCTCGCATTTTATAGGATTTTCGTACAATGCTCGATCAGCTTATACTGGAAATTGATGTGTAGCCGTGTGTACAGTCACCATCACGAGTCAGTAGCTGAAAATTTTGGTGCCCCATTATTTATTTCTTTATCATGGGAGAGGAGCTCGTGGCTCAGTAATAACAGTCGCACGGTCGATCCATCAGGCTAAGCTACGCTTGCCGGGCAATGCCGGGGTTGGTCCGTGGATGGGTGACCATCTTTACATACCGAGCCTCCTCCGTGCCTCGGAAAATATGTTAAGCCGTTGTTCCCGGCTGTCATTCTTGGATGGATCTTTGGCAGTCGTTACGGATCGTCAGAAGCCCAAGTCTGACAACCAAGGGGTATCGTAGTACTCAGTTACTGGGTTGTGGAGGTCAGATAGGCAATCGCTCCATGTAAAATACTGGTATTCAGCTGCATTCGCTTAGACTGGAAGCCGACGCCAACATAGTTGGGAAAAGGCTAGGCAGATTGTTTGATATCTATTTATCATGTGAGATATTCCATTATTTTTAGGATGCAAAACGGTACCCTATTACTAAGCCTCCGCTGTCCGTTTGTGTGCCAGCGGGCTGTATCTCGTGAACCGTAATAGGTAGGTAGACAGTTGAAATTTTCACAGATAATGTATTTCTATTGCCGCTTTATCAAAAAATAATTAAAATACAATAAAGTTAAAAATTATAGGGGTCCTCATACAAGAAACGTGTTTTGGTAAGACTTTTTTTGCTAAATAATGTATGGTGGTACGGAACCCTTCATGTCCGAGTCCGACCTGCAATTGGCCGGTTTATAATTCTTATTGGTAAGCAAAGCAAGCTCCATCAAAATTTGAAATGCAAAAAATGTTGTGGACAAGTTTTTAGTCATAAACTTAATACTTATTGCAAAACTTGCTCAACGGTCAACTTTAGATGCTGAGTTATGTTATGATTATTTTTATTATGTAAATTACTATTATCACCAGCATATATATGTATATACGGGTGTTTTCAATACACAGAACTGAATGATTTATCACGTAGTAGTTTATAATGTTAATACTTTATAGCTTGATGCAAGCAGGCACAGGCAACGCAATCCACACATGCCATAAGTGGAAATGCTGAGCGAAACCAGTCTCTTCCCGCCTCGGGAAATTCATGACCATGGAGTTTCAAACATTGCAAAAACTTTTTTGTTGTTTTTTTTTTTTAAACACTTCATAAGTAGAGCACCGGCTATTTCTTTGTTCAACTTATTTGGAGCACTTGTGTGAGACAAACGGTATTTCGATGTTCGACTAAATTGATTCATTGTAACTTTACTTACCGAAAAAGTCCTCCCAAGTCATAGAGTGATCAGAATCACCGTTCGCACCGTCCATCTTCAAACACTATTTAATTTTCAAGCTATGCTAACTCAACATTTTTCATATGAACAACGTGCAAGTTAAAAAAACACAAAATCGTTTTATTTCTATGTCACCAAACACAACTGGTTACATTTTTTGTTTGTTGATAAACAAAAAGACATCGCGTTCAATACTCTCGCCGCGGCAGCGAGGCAACGAAACGCACAGCCTCACGCTCGGCAACCGACTCGTGAATGAAACGAAACGACAAACGAACGACGAAAAAGTTAGTTGGGTTGTGTTGCGTTTCGTTTCGGCCCTCGCCTCGCCCTCGCACATACTTACATCCCGTCGGTCGTACGCTAGCTGTGTAAGCTTCACTTCAGTTTATCTTTGCTTGCTTTACTAATAAGCATAATCTCTGTGGAAGTTTCCTGCACATAATTATGAAACTGCACCAAGATATGTACTTAGGTAGGCGTTACAAAGTAAGTAGAATAGCCTCTTATCAAATGAAGTGATCTAGATATAAAGTAAGTAGGTAATGTAAATACCTGTCTGCAGTCAAGGCGTCACCGTATCTGTCTTTTTAAAATTGCACATCAGAATCTGTTGCAAAATCTAAATAGTATTGAACTATAAAGTGGGTAGTTAAGTTTTGCCTGGGCTGGGACTAGGGAAAACTTCATATTTTATTCCGTCTTTCTGAACCTAATACTTGGTTTAAAAGCAATGCCATAAAAGGCTAGAATTAAAAGTTTTAAAAAGAAACTAAAAATGAGGTTTTTATTTTGAATTTGTTGACTTCCGCGTTTTCCTGTGGGGGTAGATAAAAAAATAATTAGCTGGTAGTGGAAGAACCGGGCATTGATCTCTAGAAATAGAGATGAGACTTTGATTACTTAGTCGATTATTGCTGCTCGAATTGATTTAACTGACAGACGTACCATAAAGTGAGTGATAGACGTGCGTACTTAAAGTACGCGGTCTTTAAGTTCGCGAACTTACTCGGCTCGCCGTTGGTGACTTCTCGTCAGAACTTACTAGGCGGTTTTAAAGTCCGCGTACTTAGCATGACACACGGGTGAGTAAGCTCGCCGAGCCATAAGTACGCGTACTTGCTCGCACGTCTATCACCCCTTTTAGGGAGACCATAGATGATCAATCTGATATCAAGTCAATTCGACGACAATCTGTTTGACATAAATAAATAAATAAGAAGGGTTAGTTTGCGCCAATCTAATATTACTCAATCAATCTGACATCAATCTAGACTACTTATGATCGCAGATTGAACTAATGTCAGATTGCTCGTTTATGGTCCCCCTTAAAATTAATGAAACAAAACAACACGCACGAACGCCTCACAAATGCAACGCGGCTTTCTTTCTAATTTCAAAACATATGCATAAAAAAGAAAACACACACACATTTGACACAGTGCTAAATTCAAACTAAACATGAATTAAAAGTAGGCCTCACGAAAATAATTGAATTTCACTCGTTGTATCATAAATCGACTAACTTTGTTTTTCTAGAACAAACTATATTTGCTTCAGGCTCCTCTCTATTGACACAAACAACATGGCGGAATTTTGATCAGTTGTTATGTTTCTTGCTAATTTAGTTTTGTAACTGCATTATTTAATCTTAGAATAGTTCTATGTGAACTGTTTTCAATGCAGTAGCTTCTTCTAAATGAAAATTTACCCAAAGTGATTCGCGAATATACGTTTATTTGGTTACGAAGCTATGAAAAGGTGAGCACTTGAAGAAGTAAAAATTAACGGATAATTTCATTTTATCGTCACATTGTTGACCACGTTAGACTTTATTAGATTAGACAACAACTTTACGTAACTACGTTTTTATTTTTAGCTGTTCGTTCGCGTCTGCGGTCTTTAAAAAATTTAATAACAAAAGAGAACGTTGAAGTATCAATATTAAAAATTCTTGGATGAATTCGCAATGCCGAGACGAGGAACTGAATTAGTGCAGCTGCCATTGCCTCCTAAAAAGAAAACAAAGACAGTCGAGGAGCCCCCGAGCTTGGATGTTAGTTTCTACGATGATGAGGCTTTGCCCCCTGGTATAGTGTTCACTGATGTTTTACAAAAGAAGTGGCGAATCGGGAAGCCCATTGGTAAGTTACAAGTCGTTAAAAAAGTTTAATTTCTTTGTGTAATTTGTATAAGTATCCATTTATAGTGTCTTTCACATAAAAAAGTCTGGTTTTAATTACAACTTTCTTAAAAAAAAAATGGTATTTTTCACTATTAACACTTTCCGGGACACTAAATGCCCATAGACGTCATAAAACTTCTATCGTCTCTCATTCAGTGTACCAGAAAGCGATAAAGTCTTAAGTTTTTGTTTCAAGACTGTCCTTTCCCATCTGATGCAATATACGAAAATAGCGGGTTCTAACTAAAGAGTTTAATTGCAATATGTAAATTATTTACTGTAGCTGAGTCACAGTTCACACATGCATCATAGTCATAAGTGGTTCATCATTTACTTGTCTGATGATGACATTCCTATAAAAAGTACTAGGTGACTGCATTTGTAATACTTCTGTTGATAAGGAAGCTGATTATGATTTGTTTACAAGACTGGTATCATATTTATGATAATCATAGAAAAGGGTTGCTGTCATGAAGACGTTGGCAGTTGTAAAATATCTGTAAATGTGGAATATTTTTATCTAAGAATCACAACAGAAATAATCTTCACACCGCTATTAAAATTGTTATAAAGAGGCTATAGATATACTGTTATGAAATTTAATCTCGCTGGAGAAACCACTCAAATATTACAACAAATCTGTGAGAAGATATGAGAAAAAAATGCAGTGGAATTAATAATAGTTTGATAGTAGCCATAACTAGATAAAATGAATATTTATCTTATTATTCATCAGTAATTATATAAACAGCACTTTGATACCTATATTACTCACTAGCTAACTGTATTTAAAAAGTTAACATTATTAAAATATCTAAAGAAATGTTAGGAAGTACATAGGATAACTTAAGAAAGCAAAATAAGTACTAAGAATGTATGAACAGCTCACATCTCTGAGAGAAAACTTGTTTCAAACCAGATCAACAACTTTTGGCTTGTGACTTGTTCATTAACATAAGTTAGGTACCTACTCTATAATCTCTCTGATAAACCTTTGACTAGCCTACTAGAATGTTTTTACAAGCTTTATATTAGCTTGTTTTATTATGTGTGCATTTCCTGGCATTTGATTGTTTGGTATAAATAACTACTAAAATTAGTAGTAAGGAAATACTAGTGAAGGATTAGTATTTTCTTACTACTAATTTTATCCTTAGTTTTTAAATACTTACTTATTTTAAAAATAATAAAAATAGTTTTTAGTCATTTATTATTTAGAAATAGTTTTGGTGTTTTATCAAGAAAAATTTATTCAATAAATCACACATAAATAATAAACGAGCATCTTAAAGATTATCTAACATAGCCTTCTAGGATTTATTGCATCTGATGATGGAGATGGGGAATTAATTATAACTTTTAACACTGTGTATAGAACCCAAGTGACACTATTAACTAATTAGTTAGGATGGGATGTTGATAAATGCGAAAGTGACTTTGTTTGTTACGCTTTCATGCTAAAACGGCTGAACGGATTTGGATGAAAATTGGCACAGGGGTAGACCATGACCTTGAATAGGACATAGGATACTTTCTATCCCGATGTTCCCACGGGATCGAGAATTACGCGGCTGAAACCGCGGGACGCAGCTATGAATTACTCATAATTGAAATAAACTATTTGTTTCATTTCAGGCAGAGGCAGTTTTGGCAGAATATATCTGGCGTCAGATGATGTTGACAAAGATGTCACTAAATTGAACGCAAGATATGTGGTAAAGATAGAACCTCACACTAATGGACCCTTGTTTGTGGAGATTCATTGCCTCATTAGAACTGCGCAGTCTACACAAGGTGAGAAAAAAAAATTGTTTATGATTTGTTTAAATCTTTCTTATTATTATCGGTATTCCGGCCTAATGTTCAAGGTCAAAGTCGATTCTGATAATGTGAATAGAGTACATAAGCTATTAAAATAATAAAATAAAATTTGAACTCATAATTACAGTTTTTGAAATGTTTTTGAACTTCGACTGCGGGGCAATTTTAACTACTGAGAATAATTCAAATACTAATGTTAGAATTACCCCACAGTCGAAATCCCCGCCCAACGTTATATACGATATATGTATATCTACGTTATATGTATATCTAGTTTCTTTTGTCAACAGTAAAAGCATGGCGGCTAGAAAACAAGCAAAAGCGCATTGGTATGCCTGTTTACATCGCCAGCGGGTCGTTCACAGATGAGAACACGGACACTAAGTACAGATTCCTTGTCCTACCACGCTATGACATTGATTTACAAAAAATCGTCGCTAGAACTAGAGTTTTAGACCCCAAAAATGTTCTAGTACTAGCATTACAAATATTAGATGTTTTGGAATACTTACATAGTCAAGGCTACACTCATTCTGATATAAAAAGTTCCAACCTAATGCTTGGTTTCGACGGCTCTAGAATTGGTAAAGTGCCCTTTGTAAAACTAACTCCATCATTCCAAAAAGATACAAAGGAGGTTGCTGTGTTATCAGGAAAACATAGAAGGGCTAAGCCTACAAAATCTAGGACCTCAAACTATTATGATGATGAAGATTTTGTCATAAAAGAATCTAAGAGCCCAGAGGAAACAAATGATAATGACAAAAGACTTGCAAATGTTAAAAAGAAGTTGAGAAAGATTCTCTCTGATAGAGACAGTAGGACTCTGCACCGACATCATGCATTCAATCTCAGACAGATCTCGAACTATGTCAACTATGAAGATATGAATAGTTCCGTATGCTCGGATCAATCCTATCAGAAACTTCTAGACGATTTTGGCGACAAAAACCTTATTCGCACCACTAAAGAGTTTCAAGAAGATACTAGAAAACGTAACGCAAGGGAGAAGAGAGAGAGCGAGCCTGAAAATGTTGATGAAATATATCACGAAGCTGTATTATCACAAAGTATTGGACAAATATATTTGTTAGATTATGGTTTAGCTTCCAAGTTTTTGGACTCTGAAGGCAAACATAAAGAATTTGGTATGGACGCCAGGAAAGCCCATGACGGCACACTGGAGTATAGTTCCAGAGATTCTCATATTGGAGCTCATTCCAGAAGATCAGATCTGGAAACTCTTGGCTATAACCTACTGGACTGGTTAACTGGAACTCTGCCTTGGAAGACCACAGAGGTACTGGCTGAACCTGACCTGGTCCATGTTTTGAAGAAAAACTTCATGAGTGATATCAAACTGCTACTAAAAACTTGTTTTAAGACTGAATTCTACCCTCAATTCATGGAAAAATTCCTAGAATATGTCACAAGTCTTGATTTTACTGAGAAACCTGATTATGATTATTGTAGAAGTTTATTTAAGAGTGAACTGTTGAAAAATGGCTGTGCTAGTGATAAAGACATGTCACTAAATTTTATTGAACCACCCATGTCTCCTATGAGTCGCAAACTGTATTACTCAAAGAGATTCGGAAAGAAGAATACAACACCAAGCTTCCTCGCAAGAAATGGCATCAAGAAAACTTATGAGAGGGAAAATGTTTGTTCTCTCGAAAATGACTTAAAACTGGAACTTTTAAAGCAAACATTGAACACTTCAAGTGACGGCATTCGCAAGCCTTGCGCGTCACGCAACTTCTTCATTTCAGACGCTGATTTAGTTGCCCGTCTGAAAAAAACACTAATGCCACACGACATATTTGGTAAGAAACTGTCACCTAAAAACTTGCGATCGAAAAAGAAGATTGTTACTAAAAAACGTAGGGGTGTCCGAACTCACAGAAATAGTATCGGGAAGTTCGGTAATTTAATGGGTTCAGCGCGCCAGTTCACTTGGGCAGAAATTTTGGCAGGTAACCCTGAAGATATAATTCGCAATAAAGAGCGCAACACTGCGGCAGTGAACACAGAGTATGTGGACGACGAGACATGTAAATATAGGATCAGAAAACTATCAAATGCATCAGAGAACAGTGACTCACATTTACAGTCACCATTGATGCAAAAAGACTACTTACAAAACATGAACCCCACTTATGCTATGAAAGAAGTTATCGCATCATTTAAGAGGAAGGTTTCCGGTAAACCGAAGGAAACAGAAGAACCCATCGAAGGTTTAGAAGGGTACACTCCAGCAATGATCAAAGTGTACAGAATGAAAGAAAAAAGAGAGGCGAAGGAGAAGTTAGATGCCTTGAAACAGCAATCATCAGCTAAGAAAGAAAGTGTTCAGGTCCAACCGTATACAAGGTCTATGAGAAGTAAGAAGCCACCCGAACCAAGTTCTAGAGTAACAAGGCAGAAAGGTAGTACTGACAGCAATAAATCTGTAGAAATTGAATCAAAAGTAGTTCTTAAGTGTACTGGTAGAACAAAATCTAAGAGTAATAAGAAAGTTGCAACTAAGAAAGATGAGAAGGAAGTTAGTAAGAAAGAGAAAAAAGAAGTCGTAGAAACAATTGTTGCTGAACCTGTTAAAACTGCGCCGAAAGAATCTAAAAGTAAGTGTTATTCATTTTTACGAAGCTAGAAACTACAGACTTTATTTTTGTTTAAAATTTGAAAGATATTCAGTGGTCATAACATAAGGCACCTGTAATACCGCCGGTGATTAACGGAGAAGCGAGTAGAGCTAGCAACGAGCAGCGAGTGTGCGACGGCAACGAGCGATTACTCGCAGGTATGCATATACCAAGCTAGTGTCCAAGCGAGAATCGCTGAGCGAGTACCCTCTTTGATAGCCCTTTTCGCTGCGACATAGCCAGCGTCGTTGTGAACAGTTAGCGATCAACTTTTAATAAATGTATCTCTTTTAATTACACATACAATCTTGAGCGAGATAAAGCGAGAGAAATCGTTGATAGCTAATATCGCTTCTTCATCAGCGGTGGGTGGGGCCTTTACAGAGTTCTGTTATTATAACACTTGCCGCGATTCAACTAAACCTCGCGTTTTGTTTTTGGCAACCTATCTTCAAGTTGTGCATAATTGTCTGTTTTCCGCTTTCAGAACCATCACCAAGAAGAAAATGCATAACAGTTGTCACCAACAGGAGGTGGTTGAGAAGTAGCAAACGCAAGAAGTAATAAATTCACATTTAAATGATCCATTTCTAAATGACTAGATTGAGAGTGTATGAGTGTCGCTTTTCAAATCTATAGGTTAAGTTATAATGTAGGTACCGCCTTGGACTATTTTTTTTATTATCAAATCTATAACGGATATTATTATTTAATAATATTGGTTTGTTCTTAATTTTTGTATAAGATTGACGGTGTAATCTTGACTCTTGACCCACCATTTTTTTAAATTTGCGAAATCAAATTATTGAGGTGAATGAATGATTGAACAAAACTGTGATTATAATTTGTGTGAATTAGACGTATGTAACATATTTGTCGTGATTTAGATAAGCCCATTTGTTTGAAATCTTCAGCAAAGTGGGCTTTATTCGAATATTTTTTGCATTTATAAAATAATTGGTTTTCCCAAGTATCTATGTGATACTTTGGCCGTTTTATCACTGTCGGCTTGACGTTCCTTTGCGTAATTCCTTAATAAAAATCATTTCGTTTAAGTTTGTCGTTTTCTTTGGTTTGAAACCAATTGTAAGTTTAGATGACCATAATTTGTGTAACCCATCAGCCATCCATGGCGCAGTAAAACTGTATGGATCCTATATGTCGGTAAGAAAATAATACTGGATTTGTTTGCCAGAGGAGTGTAGGTCAACTGCAACTTACTTTTTGTGGAAGTCTCCACAATATTTCACCGAATGTTATATTCAATTCAATTCAAAATTTTTATTTCAGACCAAGCATGGGATCCATATAGTGTTAGTTTGAACTTAGCCTATGTTAGTAAATTCCAATAACAATACCTACAATACTAAACATTAATTGGCTACATGAACATGTGCACGCACATGTCTGCCAGCCCAAAGCCTGATAAAAGGTCCATCAACCTTGTCCGCCAGTGTAGCTAAAATACTGTTAGGGCTACCCCTGAATCGCCGCAACATCGATGCACATCGTTTGCGCATGATGGCATGAAAGTCGTCTATTCGTGCTTCCGCAAACATGCCCGATGCACTGCAAAACCGAGGCAGCCCCAACAATATCCTCAGCGCATTATTATACTGTACGCATGGTTATGCAACGCGTGGTTATGTTCGACCATCAAATCATAAGTAATCGATCGTTTCATACAATAGATCCTTCATTCAGGTGAAAATAAAGCAAAGGCCGTGGCATGGCCGATAGACTCGCCGTAGGTGAGTTTAAGTTCCTACGCGATGACGTTGTGCGTTACAAAGTTCTTCGGTCCGATCTTTAACAGTGTGAGTGGTCACATTGTCATTGGCTGAAGGCTGAATGGTGTTATCAGTATTTTTATAGCTAGCAATACAAGCATTTCGGAAAATAACATTGATGGATTGACCCCTGACGTTTTTTTGAAGTTTGCAATTTGACATTGACACTTCACTTCAGTGATTTAGCTGTTGTGCAGAAGGATGGATTTATTTTATTATTCTAATTAATCAATTGCATAAATTGCCGACTCGTCCACTACAGTGATAGTGACAAGTCATTAGGCCCCTAAATTATTAATTTGTTTCCATTCAAATTCCTCACGTACATGACATAACCTAAAAGTTCCTAATATTAAAATTCTTATGTAAATTCGTGTTTATTTGAATTAACAATGGAAAGTGAAGCAAAAAATGTGATTCGAGTTGGTTCGAGAAAGAGTGAGGTATGTATAAGTCATTGTATCTTATTATTTTACTGTTGTAAACAGTTTTATTACATTACGTGAATCTTACTATAATAGGTATATACCTATATAACTCTATGTGACTGCGCTGTTTCCAACCAGATTTCAAAATTGTTGTATTATCATATCGTACCTACTCTTTTTACGTAATTATTCTTTATTTTCAAGGTCACAAGTAACTTGTGTTTACATTTTAACTTCTATGTTTATCTAATTGACCCCAATAAACTTTGGTAAGTATTATTTTTAATTAAACTTTAGGTTTCAATATTTTGGCATTTATTTATAAGAGAAGTCAAATTCTAGAGAGACAGAACTATAAAAACATAAAACTAAAAAATCACAAAATGAATTTAAGAAATTGTTCTCATGAACTTTGACTTCAATATTATAACCCACTTTCCTGCACTCAATTAATAAATAATTGTAGATATTCAAGCCAATAACTACTCAACCTTTATTGAAATAAGTGTGAAATCTGATTACAAAACAAATCAAAAGTTTCACAAATACTATTATGTATCAATTTCCTGTATCATGTAGAAGTATTGAATGTTCAATAAAGAAACTTCATGACTTGCAAACTAAAATATGTTTACACAGATGTTTTAAAAATATTATTCAATTCACAATTTGCTTCTGATCATGAAGTGTCCTTACATAATTACAAGAGTTACATTATGTTCATCTGCTTCCCCACCCTGTCCCATGTTACTTGGGGTAGACGCAACACATTTTCTTTTTCCACTCTCCCCTGTCAACCGTCATGCTATCATTCATTCCCTTCTCTTTCATATCTCTCTTCATACAATCCATCCATCTTTTCTTTGGCCTTCCTCTCTCTCTCCATCCATCAACACTTATATTCATCATGCTTTTAGTCACATTCGCTGCCTCCCTCATCACATGCCCATATCAGGCCAAACAATTACCCTGATATATACTGATAATCTATAACAGTAGGTACCTAATGAGTTAAACATTTATGTATAAGCAAGGAAAGATTTTTTTAAACTAACTTTAATTTTAAGTTCATGAAAGTATTATAATTACTAGCCACAGCTTACATCATGTTGCAATGCAAATATAGAAATGAATATTGGTCATAAACAAAATGTTGGTGTAATATACTCCTTTGCCCATCCCTTCAGGGAAACGAGCTGTGATGCATGTTTATGTTTTTAATAAGATTAAATGTTTGTTTCAGCTGGCTCTCATACAAACCAACTATGTAATTGACTGTTTAAAGAAAATAAATCCTGAGAAGGAGTTCACTGTAGGTAAGTAACATAAAAAAATAAGTTACAGGTGGTCAATCTTAGGTCAAACTCCTTGCTACAGAGCCTACAGATAACTGTATATGACTCTTAGTCAGATCATTGATCTTTGAACTTTAAAGAACACTGACTCAGCTGATGGGCACAACTTTTTAAACTAAAAGTACTTATGGATTTCGTCTCTTCTCAAGCTTTATTTTATACAAATCAATTTGATAAGCTCTACCGCCGTTAGCCCGGCGCCTGATCTCTCTCCGGTCGTGTCGGATTGCAGTCAAATCGGACTATGAGATTGAAGGTAGAGCCTCCTCGCGCCGAAGGCTGGTGTACACTGAGATTGGTCGCCTTAAGGTAATGTACTTAGAATTTGTATAGGTACCTGTAACTGGGTTTTGGAGGTCAGGTAGGCAGTCGCTCCATGTAAAATAAAGGTATTTCAGCTGCATCCGATTAGACAGGAAGCCGACCCCAAACTAATTGGGAAAAGGCTCGACTAGGCAGATTGATTGACGCATTGAACTTATTTCAGCTTAATTACAGCTTATGATAAATAATAAAGTAATTTATATAAAAGTCACAGACGACCATAAAATAAATTGTAGGTTCTTGAGGTAAATAAAATTACCTATAATTACTAGAGTTACTTTGCGACGTCAGAAAATTATGTAAATCATAGTGTTGTACCTATTTTCAAACTGTATGAAATCACGGTATAAATAATAAATATGCTAATTTATTTAAGTAACATCTACTGACAAGAATGAGACTGTAAAATCTGTCGGAGCTTAATGTTTTTTTATGACGAAAATTTAACAGAGTTGAAATGACCAATGAGTTAATTAGTCCTCGAAGCCGAATTTCGGCCATGGCGGCCAATCTCAGCGGAGACCAGCCTTCAGCGCGGGAGATATTATAGTGCACAAGTGTGTGCGCAGACACAGGTGCACTCTCTCTTCCCTCACTCTCATAGTCCGATGGGACGTGAAAATTGATTCACTGTTACAATATATAATAGATAGATTCAGATGTTTCAATGAAATAATTATAATTATCAACATATACAATATGTTCCTTGTCATATTTTTTATTTATTTTTATTACTAGTTTATTTATATTATGACTAATTATTTATTAGGTATGTTGAAACTGTATGTACTACCCGTCACTTGTCCATAAGGGTTCATTAGAAAACCAGCGTCAAACAGTATACATATATTCTGTCTGGCATTAATGCTGAAATAAACCTTTTGGCGCAGCCGTGAGGCACACACTATTGTTGAAAAACATTATTTTTTATTCTGTTATTTGTATTTTGTGTTTCATGAACTGTGTCCAAATAAACGTTATTCTTTATTCTTTCTTTCCTTCTTTCCAGTTACCATGACAACCCTCGGAGACCGCATTTTAGACGTATCTCTGCCCAAAATAGGAGAGAAATCGCTGTTCACTAAGGATTTAGAAGATGCACTGAGGAACGATACCGTGGACTTTGTAGTACATTCACTGAAAGACTTGCCTACCACGCTACCTGACGGATTGGCTATTGGCGCTGTTTTTGAAAGGTAAAAATGATCAAAATATCCAGATAAAAGAGATCGAGATTGAATCGCCTCCTTTTCTGTTTCGGTAGGCAGAAAAAAAAAGTCAATTTTGTTAAAAAAAAATAACATTCTTATGAACTAGCTGCTGCCAGCGTGGCTTTTTCTAAAATAAAATTAGCTTAGACTATTACTACTAGAAAAAAAAACTAGTCAAAATCGGTACAGCCGTTTCAGAGATTATTCGAAACAAATAGATGGACATTTTTTTTTTTCTTCTTTCTGTATAAACTTCATAAGCATTTAGTAAATAACAGTGAAATCCAGAAGAAAGAGTCATTGACATTTTTGTTGACTGTACCTACCACCTGTTCGGTGAATTACCGTTCCCATGAAATGGATAACTAGCTCGTAATTAGGCATTAACTATTTTATTGTACACCACAAAAATATATAACAAAAGGAAAAAACAAACACTACAAAATATAAAATGGGCGGCCTTATCGCTTAACTAGTTAATGAAACGGATTAAATGCCGCCGATAATTATGGCAAATTCTTAGCTTTCTACACAAACTGCTAAATTCTTCTTCTGAGAACAGTGATAGCCTAGTGGTGCTACCATCAGACTGCCAAGTCATAGGTCTCAAGTTCGAACCCAAGCCACGCACCTCTGACTTATCGGATTCATGTGCGTATTGTAAAATAATCACTTGCTTCAAAAACGGTGCAGGAAAACATAGCCTGAGAGATATTTCTCAACGGCATGACAGAGGCCCATGGGCGGCTTTAAAACTCTGACACCAGATTAGTCGTTAACCACACGAAAAGAAGAAGAGAATGCTTCTTCTTCTCGCTGGCACGACAGTTATTCAAATTTTGTCGGCCCACGGAGTTATCGATGGCTGCGCAGAGGTTAGCTGCACATTTTGGGGCACAGAGGGCAGAATGAGCATAATTTGCGACACAATTCCAAATTCCACTTCAATCCATCTGCCTAGCCTTTTCCCAACTATGTTGGGGTCGGCTTCCAGTCTAACCGGATGCAGCTGAATACCAGTATTTTACACTTGATTCCGCCCGCGTGGTATGTCGATAAAAAGTAGCTTATGTCCTTTCTAAGGCTCTGTCTAGACTATCTGTGTACCAAATTTCATTTAAATCGATTCAGTAGTTTTGACAGACAGAGTTACTTTCGCATTTATAATATTAGTAAGGATGGAGCGACTGCCTATCTGACTCCACAACCAAGTAACTGGGCAATACGATACCCCATAGTAAGACTGGTTGTCATTTTTCGGGACCTGACTACCCGTCACGACTGTCAAAGATCGACGAAATTCCAAATTCCACATACTAAACGCAATAATTGGCGAAGCATTTCCAAATTCTGTGATGCCTCTGGTATTCCAGATGACCAAATAAAATAAAAGTAATTTAATTCTGGTAAAACCACATCAAATAAAAGGCGGCAGTGACCATTTTCCTGGTCCTTGCCATTAAATAACATAAAATACAGTCATGGCGGGACTGCATTAACAATAATCCCAAAATTAGTTAATGGGGGTTATTTAATATTATTCCCTTATCTCGAACGAATTATTGAGTCACGTCGCGTTAGTAAAGTTAAATTAATATTATGTTGTACTAGCTGCGCCACGCCCGCATAAGTCTCGATCCCGTGGGAATATCGGCATAAAAAGCCTAAGTCCTAATCTCGGTCATGGTCTACCCATGTGTGTGCCACATCCAAATCCGTTCAGCCGTTTTAGCGTGAATGGACCCATCCACGAACCGACCTCGGCAAATGAAGCTGAATTTTCGATCTGTCCGTGTGGCTGTTATTACATACACATGAGCCCTGAGAGCGACACGCATCTGACGTAATAATTCTTTTTTTTTTTTTCAGGGAGGACCCGAGGGACGCCCTTGTTCTCCGAGAAGACTTCAAAGACCACACGTTAGCAACACTACCAGAAGGCTCAGTCATAGGTAACTAGGTTTTGTCCATGACTTCGTCTGCGATCCAGGATTAAAAGTATCCTATGTCCTTCTCCAGGTCAAGGTCTACCCCTGTGCTAAATTTCATCCAAACCCGTTCAGCCGTTTTAGGGTGAAAGCGTAACAATCAAACTCACTTTTGCATATAATATTAGTTAGGGTAGCTATGTCTGTGATAGCTTTAATTTCGAACGCAACGTCACAAGTTCGACGACACCGGCATTTTTCTTCGCGGTAACATAGAATCCAGAGGGCCTACACAAAGTGACATTCTATCAGGTCGATCGATGGAGGTCGATAACGATGATGGAAAAGGCAAAAATGTATAGGACTGACATAAGCTATCGAAAACCTTATGCCAATCGTTCAAAGTCGTTGTAGAAATACGAAACGCTTTCGAAGCGATTGTCACTTGTCTAGGCCCTCAGTAGTGTCGCTGCGGTCTGTCGTTGCGACCGGGCGATGTTACCGTTTGCGTTTGCGGTCGCCTTCGGACGAGCACCTTTAATTTTTTTTAATTATGAGGTTAAATTTTAATTTAATAAAATTTTATATTTTAAACTATGATTTAATACATTTTATAAAAACCGAGGATTAGATACCCTGTTATTATTATTTAAAGCGGCCTCGTAGAACTACTTCAGCCATTCTCCTCCTTTTAGCAAACAGATTGGTGACAGATAACAGCTGATAACACTGAGTGGAGAGTACTCAGTGTCACTCACTCAGAGTCTTTTATACACATCTTTAATATACCTACCTATAGTAAACTACATAGACGTACTAAATCAATTGCATACTAGATTTATTCATGATATTATAGAAAACAATGTACCTATTGTGAGACCTACCTATTGATAAAGACACGGTCATTTATTAAACAAAATGTCGGAACTATTGGTAAATTGTAAGTAGAAAGTATGTGGTGCGAGTAGCAACCTATATTTTATGCACTTGAATTTCTTCTATATCTATCTACTTATCTTTTGTTAGGAGATAACACATATTGCTCACAGAAACCGACCAAGTGCGAGTCGAACTTGCACACGAAGGGTTCCGTCCACTATGCAATACAGTATGTTATCTAACGAAGGGCGTTCCCGTTAACCTGCCCGTTATTATAGACAAGTGTGACAAGTGTGCGTGTACAGAGTGTTTCTTTTCCGTATCAATTTATTATTTTACAATATACAATGTGTTTATTTTATATCCCATAACTCTAGGGTATGATTGAAACCATATCAAAGAACCAACTGGCATACGAATTATTCTTTAATCATAATTTTTTTTTGTTTTCATTTTTCATACAAAATAATTCGACAAAGTCACGATTATTAATGTAAAACACCCTTACGTGAAATTTTAATATGACAACGTCTTTTCTTAGCTTTAAATATGAATTATTGGTTTCAATAAAATTGAATCAATGGAACTTAGATAGGTACCTATACACATCGAGAGTCTATTTTATATCTTCGAAACTATGCATTTTTAACCACCTATTCTAGGAGATTTTGTGTTCTTTTTACGTAAATAATATAAGTTATAACCCTAGAGTTATGGTAATATATTTTTAGGCGATATTCTATTGCAGGTATATCCATACATTTTACTTCCCTGTGTTATCGTGTTGCCGAGGACTTCTACGATAATATTGTCACGTGATATATTATAAAAGCGCCCAATCACAGCTCACATGAGATTTATGCCATGTTGGTATCCTCTTAGAGCTCATTTACACTAATCTTGTCCCCCAGGCACATCTTCCCTCCGCCGCACAGCCCAACTACGCGGCTCATACCCGCAGCTCAGCGTAGTGGACGTACGTGGCAACCTCAATACGCGACTGCGGAAACTGGATACTACTGGACAGTACGCCGCATTGTTGCTAGCCAGCGCTGGGTTGCAGCGGATGGGATGGAAGGATAGGATATCTAAGGTAGCCATGAAGGTCTTTTAGATGTTGAAAAAACATCAATCTTATAGTTTAAATAAGCTTACAGTTCGATTAATGGCGGCTCGGAAGTTAGCTACTCGCTGCGCAGTACCCCACCCCTCGCCCCCGCTGACAAATTAAATTGTTACTGCGCAGCGACTCGCCCCATGTTCCGCCCCATGAGCCGTTTGAATCGAATACAGTTCGATTCAAACGGCTCGAAATAAAAGATTCACTAAGAAAAAAAAAATGCGCGTGCAGCACCGTACACGTGAGAGAAGTGAAACTTCTTAAAAAATAAAGAATAAGAGAGATTTAGTGTGCGAGACAGAGAGAATTATCTTTCTTCTCTCTCATGTAACGAAATGTGCCGAAACGTGACGCGACCTTGAAATTTCAAGTATTGAATCGCCGCCTAAGAATTTAAGTTTCACTTCAAAAACTTTATTTTCGACTGTAAAATAAACTATTCATACTCTAATTACTCTAAAATATTTTTTTCACTCACAGATCCTACCGTGTGCAGATATGAAGTACGCAGTTGGTCAGGGAGCGCTTGCCGTCGAGTGTCGATCAGATAACACGAGTATACTGAATATGCTCGCGCCTTTCAACCATGCTGAGACTTACTGCAGGATCCTGGCTGAAAGGAGCTTCCTCAAGACTTTGGGTATGAAATTCAATAAAAATAAAAAAATGTTTTTTCAACATTTAAATTACAATAGCACACAGGCACAGTCTGTATCTTGGGTACCATTACTTATAAATATGAAATATTTTGGTTATTTTTAAATAAAAGTTGAAATTGGCGATTTTAGCCTCTTCGAGACTGCAAAACTAAAATTTTGTAGCTTATTTTGTTTTGTAGCTTAGGCCTGATTTCTTCTTACGCTGATGTCGGTCGCGTACGTCAGCGAGAAATACATAATAAAAAACCTACTACGAGACCGACCGCTCTACGATACAGTCGTATAATCACAGCAACTTTCGCGCACGCGTGGCATTCAGCTGATCGTCGTCGGTAATAGACTGAGGGCGCTCGCACAATTCCATGCTCGTCGGTCGACCGACGAACCCGGCGCTGACGAGCGAGACCGACTCGCGTGATACGCGGCGCGTAGCAACATACGCGTGATATATACGTTGCTACGCGTACGCAATCGACATCAGCGTAAGAGGAATTCAGGCCTTATTCTTGAATCAACTTATTAAATTATGTATTTATAACTGGTGAAATGTGGGTGTACTATGTCCACCTGCCTCTTAACTCTTCGGGCTATTCTATGTATTTTGGCTTTATGCAGCTTAAGTTGATTTTTGCTTGAAAAAGATCCTAAATATAGTAAATTTTGCAAAGGAATTTGAACTTTTTCATGTAAGACATAGGGTATTGAGTTGGTATTGATTTGGTTATTGACAATCTTGATAATTCTTCTTTCAAAGGTTCTAAAATTCCTACTGAAAGAGTTGCAATGAAAAACAGCCCATTTCTGAGTTATGGTAGGGTAAAGGCGTCTGTACAAAGCCAATCAGTCCAAATATTAATTTCAAACCTTTTCCCAACTATGTTAGGGTCGGCTTCCAGTCAACCCGGATGCAGCTGAATACCAGTATTTTACACACTGGGTTGTGTGTAAACCGGGTAATACGATACCCCTTGATAAGACTGGTCGTCAGACTTCTTGGCTTCCGACGGGTAGTTAGAAGCCCAAAAGTATGACGACTGTCAAAGATCTACGAATGACAGCCAGGACCAACGGATTGACGTGCTTTCCGAGGCGGACGAGGTTCTGGATATGTCATGGATGGTCACCCATCCACGAACCGACCGCGGCAAGCGAAGCTTAACCTTTGATCGATTATTTAGCTACGACCCCAATTAGTCAGAATGTTGGAGCGACACTAGTTCGTCACTATTGTAGTCGAATGTTGTTACATCCTTATCTGTCACTTCATCTGTTCCGGCCCCTTGTTGTTCTGTGGCTGCCATTGTACGTTGTAACTCGTGTAGACCGTATTCCTAAGTGCTCTGTAATTAATTACCTACTTACCAATTTAATAAAATAAACACAGTGCTCGATAGATCTGCCTATTTATTGTGATCACTAACCGCATCATACCAAAAGTATCCAACAAATTGGTAGCAGAGCGTGGTTTTGATTTTCGTTTTTTGATCACAATGTCTACGGCGCATTATCATCATATCGAACAGCTCAGTCGCGATAATTACGATACATGGGCAATACAAGCCCAGGCGATCCTCGTGAAAAACGATTTATGGGCCACGATCGGCGGAGAAAAACCAGATGCCGGAAAAGACCTGCTCGCACGCTCAGAGCTATTCCTCATGATCTCACCCAAAGAATTGAGGCAAGTAAAAAACTGTAAATCCGCTGATGAAATATGGGCAAAACTAAAATCTACTTATCAAAGTGAAGGCCCCGCAAGAAAGGCTACGTTGCTAAAGCAATTGATCCTAAAGAAAATGACCGATTCAGATGATGTACAGGATCATATGGCCGCCATATTCGACTGTGTCGACAGACTTGAAAACATGGATGTAAAGGTAAATAATGATCTGCTGAGCATCATAATTCTCTATAGCTTGCCATCGTCATTCGAGAATTTCAGGATCGCCATTGAGACGCGGGATAAATTGCCCCTACCAGAAGATTTAAAAGTAAAAATCATTGAGGAAAGCCAAGCAAGGAAGAGGAATAAAAATAACAATGCGCCGAGTGAAAGTGCTTATTACTTCAACAAAAAGAAGCTCAAATGCACAGTATGTGACAAAATTGGACATCAAGCGTCCAAGTGCTGGTCTCGTAACAAGAACCAAAGTTCAAACTCATCGAGTAACAGTAATAAAAAGAAAAATACTAAAAAATTTTTTATTACAGAAACAGCAAACACAATCCATGCTGATGCAGGTGATGTTTGGTGTCTGGATAGTGGGTGCACGTCCCACATGACTGGACAGCCTGAAAAATTTCAAAACAATTTTACAACTGAGCAAGGGAAGTTAAAATTGGCATCAAATCACAGCACTGAAATCAAAGGTATGGGAATAGTCTCAATAAATTGCAACAACACTGAAATTAATTTAAATAATACTCTATATGTACCAGAGTTGACAACTAACTTACTGTCAGTCGCCCGTATAACGGAGCATGACCATACAGTTTTATTCACAAAGGATAAAGCCTTCATTAAAGATTTAGATGGAAAAACTGTAATGACAGCTAATAAAAAGGATGGTCTTTATCTGACTGAGTTTCAATGTCTGCAAACAACAGAAAAAGCAAATAATGTTTCAGAAAATAATATAATGAAGTGGCATAGAAAATTAGCTCATTTAAATGAAAAAGATTTGAAAAAATTATCATCTAACAGTCTTGTGTCTGGACTAGACTTAAATAAAGATGACATATTTGAAAACTGTGAAAGTTGTATTCAAGGAAAAATGACAAGGTTGCCCTTTCCTAAAAATATTAGAATAAAAACAAAACAAGTTTTGGAGGTTATACATTCTGATCTATGTGGACCTATGCCTCAAGCAACCATTGGTGGTTCCAGATACATGTTAACTTTTATTGATGATTACAGCCGATATTGCCATGTGTACTTCTTGCAAAACAAATCTGAAACATTAGAAAAATTTAAAGAATATAAAGAAGAAGTAGAAAGATTAACAGAACAAAAAATAAAATATCTACAGTCAGATAATGGAACAGAGTACTGCAATGATGAGTTTGACACATATTTAAAAATAAATGGTATTCAGAGAAGATTGTCTGTTATCTATACACCACAGCAAAATGGACTGGCTGAAAGAAAAAATAGAACTCTAGTAGAAAAGGCCAGATGCATGCTGATTGAATCAAAAGTTCCTGAAAAGTTATGGGCAGAAGCAATAGTCACAGCAAATTATATTGTAAACAGATGTCCAACAAAAACTTTAGATGGAGAGACACCATACATGAAATGGGTTGGTCGCACACCATCTGTAAAACATCTACACATATTTGGATCAAAAGTATTCGCACTCCACAAACAGAAGAAGCACAGTAAATTTTCACCAAAAGCAAGTGAAGGTGTGTTTGTTGGGTATGCAAAATATAGTAAAGCTTTCAGAATATATTTGCCACATAAAAATGATGTTGTTGTACGTCGTGATGTAAAAGTGCTGGATGGAGAAATGTTCTATCAAAATAATGATGTCCAAATTGATCAGATTCTGCCTGAACGGGAACCATCTGAAACAGAAAAAACTAATTATAATAAAAACAAAAAACAAGAAAGGGAGACAAACATTTTACCTTTTCAGTTATCTTCTTTTCAGCCTTCTATTTTTCAGCAAAGTGTGGAAAATAGTGATGATGATGATGGAGATGAAACTATGCACTCGTTCAGTGAATATGAAGATGAAGTCACTGAAATCAAAACAGTAAGTCCACAGAACATGACTACACCTCATCAAATAGAGCCAAGTCAAAGTCCAAGTGGGAAAGTGGATGACGACAAAAAACAACGTCCTGAAAGAATAAAGAAACCTCCAGCATGGGTCAAGGATTATGATCTTCAAGAAGCAGACGAATGCTCCTATCTATGTGATGAGATAGAAATAAATGAAGATAATGATGATGAGTGGCAGGAAGCCATAAAATCTGAAAGAAGAGCTCACATTAAAAATGGCACATGGAAGATTCAGCGAAAGGAGGATAATTCAAAACATATTGTGGACTATAAAATGGTCTTGAAAGAAAAAATAGGCCCAGACGAAAGAGTTACCAAAAAGGCACGTTTGGTGGCCCGTGGCTTCACGCAAAGACCGGGAATAGACTATAATGAAACATATGCTCCGGTGGCCAAACCAAGTTCAATCAGAACATTATTGGCTCATGCTGTTGAACATGATTTAAAGCTCCATCAAATGGACGTAACCACTGCTTATCTGAATGGAGACCTAAATGAAAAAATAGTCATGAAAAAACCCGAATGTCTAGAAGAATATATTACAAAAATCATGCTTGAAGAAAGCGAAAAAGAAAATTTAGATTTATTCAATAAAGCCAGAAACATGCTTCAAGACATAAATACAATAAAAGGTGAAAAAGTCTGTTTATTAAAAAAGGCCTTATATGGTCTAAAACAGGCTGGTCGACGATGGTTTTATAAATTGGACCATGAGCTCAAGAAAATGAATTTTAAATCCTCTGCAGCTGACCCATGTATCTACACATGGGCACAAGACACAGATAAGATGATTGTTGCAGTGTATGTTGACGATTTGGCCATAGCTTATTCAGATGAAGGCTCATTGAAAAAATTCAAAAACCATCTTAGCCAAACTTTTGAAATGAAAGATATTGGAAAATTAAAATATCTTCTTGGCATGGAAATTAATCATGAAGAAAATAAATTAAAAATTACTCAACAAAAATATATACAAAAGGCGTTGAAAAACTATAAGATGGAAAATTGCAAACCAATAAGTACTCCTATAGAACCATATTTGAACCTTGAAAAGGGAGAAGATTGTGACAAGAATATTCCATATCAAAACCTGATTGGAACCTTGATGTACCTATCTGTAGCAAGCAGGCCTGACATATCATACGCAGTGAGCTATCTGTCACAGTTCAACAATGCATACAGTGAAGAACATTTCAAATATGCAAAACGCATATTGAGGTATCTCAAAGGTACCGTGGATGTTGGTATCTGCTACACTAAATCAAATAAAAATGTATATGGAATGGCTGATGCAGATTGGGCCGGTTGTAAAATAGACAGAAAATCTTACTCTGGCTATTGCTTCAAATATGCAAATGGTTGCATCAGCTGGGAATCAAAAAAACAGAGATGTGTTGCTCTATCAACAGCAGAGGCTGAATATATAGCCTTAACAGAAGCTGCAAAAGAGGCCATCCACTTAAAGCTATTACTTAGTGATTTAGGCACTAATATAAACAATATTGTAATTTTCAGCGATAATCAAGCTGCTCAGCGACTTTCCAACAACCCTATCATAAGTGGAAAGTCAAAGCACATTGAAATAAAACAGCACTTCATACGGGAGTGTGTTCAAAAGGGGGCAGTCAGTATTCTCTACAAACCAACCCAGGACATGGAGGCTGACATCCTGACAAAGGGTATCCCTGGACCGAGGCTCCGGATGCTGCGAAGCTGCCTTGGCCTGTCATGAGTGAAGAACTCGTGAGGAGGAGTGTTGGAGCGACACTAGTTCGTCACTATTGTAGTCGAATGTTGTTACATCCTTATCTGTCACTTCATCTGTTCCGGCCCCTTGTTGTTCTGTGGCTGCCATTGTACGTTGTAACTCGTGTAGACCGTATTCCTAAGTGCTCTGTAATTAATTACCTACTTACCAATTTAATAAAATAAACACAGTGCTCGATAGATCTGCCTATTTATTGTGATCACTAACCGCATCATACCAAAAGTATCCAACACAGAAATATCCTGTACAAAAATTACAACTTTAACTCATAGACGTGTCGGAAAGAGTGGACAGCCAAATTCTGAGGCATTGGTCACTCCTGCAAAATAATAATTATTTTAAATTCTACTAACATAGCTATATAAGTACCTACCTACTAACATAATAATGGACTTGTACCAACTCTTGTGTGCTTGGACTGAAATAAACAATTTCATTTCATTTTATAGTTAGGTTTATGTGAAATAAAATATTATTATTTTTGATTCATTTACAGGTGGTGGATGCAGCGCCCCTGTCGGCGTATCAACGAGTCTAAAACCAATAGACTCACAGTTCAAACTCTCAATAACCGGCGCAGTATGGAGCATGGACGGAAAGACAAAACTCGACCACACATTACAACAAACTTTCGTTCACATAAAACGCACACAGAAACACAAACTCAGTCCCACAGAAGAAAATGAATGCAAAAAGGTGAAAGTTGACAATGGTGAGTCAGAAAACGAAATCTTATCCCCAACAGAAGTACTTAAAGACAAAATTATTGATATAACAAGCAATTGTGATGGCAAAGATGTTGAAAGTGATACACGTATATTTTGTGGTCTAACTGTGAATCCTAGCATGCCTGTAGATGTTATTATTAAATGTGATAACTTAGGGAGGGATGTCGCGAATGCTCTAATTGACAAAGGCGCTTTAGAAATCATGAAAGTTACTCAGGACTTGATCAGAAGTTCTGTTGTCGAAAAGAAATCATGATCGATACTTTTGTTTAGAATTGAGGCTGTATTTTACGTGGTTCTTAGGAAAAAGGTGGCCTTACGAAATATATTTTGAATTTATTTATGCAAAAGTTGCATTGTATGTAAAAAGTAATTATCCCGCGGGAAAATTATGAATTTGTAAGCCATTCTGTGGCCTAAAAACCTCGTTTTTACAATCACTAAGCAACAATGAATGCCTAAATAAAAGCTCGCCTTCGGATTTTAACCCTCCGCTCAGTCGGCTGTAAATTTAAAATATTTGTACTGCCTCATAAATGTATAATAATTACTGTATGTTTGTATATAAATTGTAAAAATATTATGACGAGAAATCGGTTGCAAAGTTTTTGTATAATAAATTGTAAATTACAGTTTATCACAATTTTTTCATCATTTAAAATGTGCTATTA
Organism: Lithophane semibrunnea; assembly: GCA_947363905.1. Lineage (NCBI taxonomy): Eukaryota > Metazoa > Arthropoda > Insecta > Lepidoptera > Noctuidae > Lithophane > Lithophane semibrunnea. The sequence goes on along the minus strand of OX376212.1, from coordinate 9,673,888 downwards.
ATTTATAATGACGATGTAAAGCAAAATATTTAAGGAAATGGTTTTTTTTAATAATAATTATGGAACATGACTGACTCATGCAACGACATAAATATGCTTGATTTAAATATTCCTAAAGAAAACAATTTTGTTGACTTAGGCCGCGTCCTAACCAACGCGATCGTCGCGTTAATTTTGTTCGGCTAACCCGAACGCGTGGTCGCATCGATGGAGGGCACCCTTCGGTTTTCTGATCATATATGAGTGACATACGAACGCGAACGGTCATTTTTGGTTAGGACGCGGGCTTAAAGTTAAGCCACAGAGTAACTACTAAATGGAGTGCCAATTTACAAAAAACTAATTTATTATGCAATGAACTATTAAAGCAATACCAGGAAATGAACAAAATACCAGCCTGTTATAGGCTAAAGGTAAAGACAACAATTTCGACAGTGACGCGTAAAAGAGACAATCGAAAACCACTTTGCATTCGCGCAGCGTCTACAGATACAAAGTAACACACTCTTATTCCATTTATTACTTACTCGGTGAAAGCCGGTGTAATAGTGAATAATAAACGGACTGTTAAAATATATATTTCATTTAGTAATAAATCGTGTTGTTCGCATGTTATACACTGTTGTATATCATATTTCCGTTCAATTAGTGGGTACTTATTTATCATGTTAATAATATACTGCCCAAGGACCTTGTCTAGCATTTATTTTCGTTATAAAAAATATATTTTGGTTTAAAATGTTTATTTTGTTATATTAAAATTATTTTTGGTTGTAACGAATAAGTCTAAAGGTGTGTCCAAACAAAGCGGCAATCGTGCGCGGCCTGACGCGCTGTGATTGGACGACTGCTGCGCGCGAACGCTTCTGTCTACCTGCCGCGCAAAAATATGTTTACCTAACTAGAGCGCGGTAGACATGTGTCCTGCAAACGCCACGTGTTGCTGCCGCGCTCTTGCCGCTCAATGTTGCGACCCACCTTTAGGCTATAATTTAGTGCCTTGAAAATTAGAATTATTCTGGCCCCTAAATTAGTTCAATTAAGTATAGCTTCGGACAAATTGTTTATTCAGGAACTTTTCATGACACTAACATATGTGCAGCTTTTATTAAAATAAATAAAGAATTGTTTAATACGTTATGTAAAAAATCTAGTCTTCGGTTAGGTCCCGTGACTTTGGTCACAACCATAGACAGAGAATCATAGAGATATATTATTACATAGAGTGCGCGTATTGCACAAATCGCTTAGTGCGCATCGTAGACAAGTGAGCTATACATTAGTGTTGGGTAGGACATACAAAAGGCACTTCACCTCAAAATAACATTTTGTACCGCTTCACTGTGACATACAAATGAATGAATCTCGAACTGACAAGTGAGTGAGTGCGGTGAGGAACGTCGTGTTGTTCAAACCAGGGACTTAAAACGTTGTGAAATAACGTTAAAATACCGTTATAGTATATTGTTCCAGTAACGATTTCTACCGTTCCACCCGGATTGTAACTAAATTAATAGTAGATTTCGTTCCGATAGATTTTCGTTGTATTGCCAAGAAATTGGTACATAAATGATTACTGGAACTAAACATACCGCTATTACGTAACGTTATTGTACCTCTATTTTGAGTAACGTTTCAAGTCCCTGGTTCAAACCCGTGTCTACTGTTTATAGTTTGTTGCGCGCACTCTGTACTATAATTATATCTTTATGCACATGCAGAAAATGAATTACTGAGTGTTGGCCTCACAAAAGTGAACACTCTCTAGAAAAAGACAAAGCGACTGTGCGGCAAATACATGTCCTCCTTATAGTGTTCTAGGTGGATGACAGAACTACTGGCCGCATATTCGCTTTGTCTCACTTGTAGTTTTCGATCTGTATTCACTGCACAACTGAACACAGAACTCTCAGTTTCTCTATGTCTTTGGCCCACGACTGAGTGTTAAACCTCCCGTAAGCGGTAAGCCGTTAACTACCTATTGCTAAAATGTTACAGAAAAATTACTTCATCCTTGCTCACCAAAACTTGATGACTTCAGCATTCCTTAATTTGATCATGATTTGGATCTCCACTAAATTGAGAATAATTCAGAAAATTATTTGGTAGTTCCTTATAAATTATAATTAGGACGTACTTGAACAAATTGTATTTTTATAATTAATTTATTATACAGGGTGCACGGTATATCGACGCCGACGCGACGCTAAATGCATTGATTTATGTAGTAAACTACATATTGCAGTTTCCTATGCCGCATCATATAACTGTTAAAAAAAGACCGACAGAAGTGAAAACTAAAACGATGAAATATTTTTTATTTTCAAATTAATTCTAAGTAGTATCAAAAATTTAAATTTCATAATTTGTAAATTAAAATCTATATTTATAAAAATGAATCCCTATTTCCCTTGGTCACGCCATCACGCGTGAACGGCTGAACGGATTTGGCACATAGGTAGACCATGAACTGAAGAAGGACATAGGATAACTTTTATCCCGATATTCCCACGGGATCGAGACTTATGCGAGTGAAACCGCGGGGCGCAGCTAGTTATTTAATAAAAATACTTCATTGCTGCTGGCCATGCGCAACAAGTCATCTCATAGCTAAAGATATACTTATTATTAACATTGCATGTCGGTGACGTGAACCCATGATTTTCCCCTACCAAAAATAAAAATATAAAGAAAATAAGTTTTCACTTCAAAAACCAATAAATCGAATTTTATTTTAGAAACTTTTTTTTTTAATGTACTAAGTATCGATCAAGACAACGGGCATTGTCCTAATGCGCTGCCTTTAAACTGCATGTATCATGTGTATAGAATCAATGGGGGTTGTACCTATTGTTTATGGTGACTATTAAATTGTTGTTGTTTATGTTAATTTTATTTGAATAAACTGGTGAATGACTTGGGATTTTTGTGTTTTATTAGAGAATGTTTAATTTTTTACTTCAATCGTATATAATATATCTTCTCTATTATCTTGTGGCGGCATCTACTTCGCCACATGCAGTGCACATCAAAGACCTCACATCACACAAAAATCCTGCATCGCGCAATTAGAGTATAAAGCGCGATGGACATATGGTATACAAGATTCCGACATCAATCGTTGGGCAGTTGCCCGTAAAAGTACTCTGTGGGACGGACGGAGGATCCTCCCTTTTTTATGGAGGAAAATCAACACAGCCTTCGTGCAACTATTTCAGCGTGTTACTGCTCAGTAACAGTAACGGAAATCACAAGTAAACAAACCCCGAAATTCGGTCGCAAAAGTAATTGTAGCAAGTCACAGTGGTTTACCGTTCTGCTCTCAAAACGGTGAAGCCCAACATTCCAATGTCGCTCCTCGACCGACAACTCGGCGAATGTCGTAGGAATCGCTGGATGCGGGAACCGCAGGACCGGTTGTTTTGGTGATGCTGAAGGAGGCATATTTCCAGCAGTGGGCATCTTTTGCCAGCAGTCTCCCTTGCAATCTGTAGGCTGAAATAAGGATGATACCAATGTCGTAAACACAGAACAGATAAAAGAGGTTAGAAAGGAAATAGTCCCTGATTTGTATTAGAACGCGTGTCGCCGCTTGTTTCCCACTCTTTAATTCCACTACAATCAAGAGACCAATACGTACGCGCATTACGCACACAAAGAAACCACTCACACTTAGATCAGTAGTTTGCTATTGGTTGTCACACTAACGCAAACACTGCGTTTGACGTACACTCACACACGCTCAAAAGCAATTTATTTCTCATACATGTTACGGCGACCAAAAGGTCGATTAATTATATCGATAAAATTGCTGTAATTTTTAAGTTGGAAATTTTTCGCTATAATTTTGGGAAGGGGGACAATTAGAGTGGACTTACTAAATACATATAAATAATAATGTACAATTAAGGGGGAACATTCGATAAAGCCGCGAAATTCAAATTTTCTTTAGTTTTTTGTTAATTGTAGCTCTGTTTTACATAATTCATGCCTTGGGCTTCAGCTAGTAAGTAAGAAAATTACACAAGTAAAAAATACAAGAATATTTTAATATTGAACAATAATATTTATTTATGAAACTGTTGGGTATTAAAACTAAATTAAGGGGTATAAAAACACGAAAATAAAATTTTAAATGTATGTTTTCATTATACACGGCTAACCTCAAACACACATATACTTAGTATCGACATTGTGTACAACTTGGTACAACACTATCGATAAGCATGGATTTCGCCGAATTTCAGCTTTGGCTCGTTGCACGCAACGTTCGCAGTGAACGCAATACATTGCGCAATCACTCATCTAGTACAAGATGGTACCCATGCATTGAAAGCAATGTATAATTTTGAATCTGTTTGCGATTATATCGTTTTTGTCTTTAAACTACATAATATTATTGTAATAATTACAAATATCACTTATATTTAATGGTTTTTGGACTTACCGGTGAAAAGAAATCCCTTCCCGGGCAACACTACACACCCTGGCTTCTTTTCCGACACGTAATAATAGCACAAGACGGCATAATTCTTTTTTTTTCGCGGAGCGTCACACGTTGTCACAATATGAGCGCGACTGTTGACCGGTGAACCAAATTTCGGTTGACTTATGAGCATTTGCTCATAAGTGCGGCGCGCTTGCCCCGCCCACAAGGCCCTTCTAACCTCTTTTATCTGTTCTGTGGTCGTAAATTATGTCATCACCACTGCTCTCAATACGGTGAAGTGTCATCGTGAGAAAACCGGCATGTACTAAGAACCAAAAATTCGAAGACGACATTCTACCAACCCGCACTGGGCCCGTGTGGTAGATTACAGCCCATTCCATCTTGAAGAGGGGAGGCCTGTGTCCCAGTAGTGGGAACATAATTGGTTGATAACAATGGTTTGCAGAGGTGAACAGACAGACATAATAATATTAGTATGGATGATAAAACGCTTGCGTGCTGGATTACGGCCGTGCCCTCTCCCCGAGGGCCTGTGTCCCAGCAGAGGGAACATTATAGGCTGATTATGCTACGCTATGGATTATAACTGAATTTACATGAGCCAGAGTTGAAATAAAACAAGTATATTTGTACAATACTTTTATTTCACAATAAAATCTCAATCAAAACTCACAAGCATCCTTAACCAGTTGTGAACACAAAACAAAACCTAAATAACACTAAGAAATACCTACAATATTATTGAACTTGCATTACTCCACCTACCCTTCCTTGCAAAGTTTACAGACGTTCTAATGGCGGATCGATTTTCAAGCACATTTTGTATCACAGCCCAATGCACGTACTTGGAAAATTTAAGGCTTTGCAAGTCGAAAGTCAATTTAATCTAGGATGAAATAATTAGAATAATAGTTTCTTTGATGGGATTTTTTATAATTAACTTATCTAGTAAGCAGATGCTTGATGTGTGTTTCTAACAAGATGTGGCGACCGGAATATGTAACATTACGAGACATCGGCACTGCGGATCGTCGGCAAGATTGGTTACATGTCTGACGAACGGTCTACAGTCAGAGAAAAGTTACATATAAATTGTATGTTGCATTGTTTCATAAACTACTGCTACATTGACGCAAAGCGCTGGTTAGTGTAATTAAAATTAATTAATCAAACTTATTACTTTAAATTTCTTAAATTATGCATTAATTGCGAAAGAATAATCGATAAGGATGAATGCCTATATTAAATAAATATTAAATTAAATCAGTAAATGGAAGTCACGTCTGCGGCGTCAACGTAGCGCTATCTATCGACCAAAGATGGAAGCTTCCATGATTAGCGAGATATTGAAAATATAATATGAAAATATTCTCCTCTCCAACTGTGGTGGACTTTGTTTATTCGACGTCTTCTTCTTGCAGCATTTTGCCGCTGGCCTTCATGGATGCTCGGAGCCTCTCCGAGACCTCGGGCAGCTTCTTCAGGAGCAGGTGGAAGATGGGGGCAGGCATCGTTTGTTGGAGTACCTGGAGAGTGGGAAAAGGGATTTTTAGTAAAATGATGTATCATTTCTAATGTATATTGGAATGCAAATTAGCCAGTCTTCCGGTTACTTCAAATGAACGCAGCTATCGCGTATTCCGCGCGATCTTTTTCGTTAGAACGCGGGGTGAGGGTGAGAGCCGAAAAAAACACAAATACTTACACTAAGAAGCTGCTGCGTCTGTCCGCACACGGCGACGGCCTGTCCGAGATGCTCAACGCCGGCCTCCATGTCGCCAGCTGCTAGCAGCTCCTCACCGAGCTGAATCTGGAAGGAAAAAAAAAACCTAGCTTTATTTTTTGGTCTTGAAACACTTGTAATATAAAGTAGTGGAGCATTACTGCAAATAACCCAACCTGCGATATCGCGCCAGTTTAGGTGTCGTGTCGTTTTGACCTAGTCGGTATTTAAGGTGAAATTGGTTCCGAAGCAGATGTTTTGACACGTTTCGACTTCACGCAAAATCAATGTTTCTCTAAAAAAAAACAACGTATGTGCGTATTTTGTCTTTAGTGAAGTATGAGGCCCGAAACACGATTGACAAAACGTTCCTCGATAAAACCGCAGTTTCCTTAAAATCTGCTTTTTAAAAGAGAAAACCCTATACCAGTCGATTGTTATCAAAGCAATTATAATAAAATGTTGTCTACGTGTTCACTATTAAATACTTTAAGGGATTATGGACTTATTTTTCTATATAAACACAAATATTTTTTTTAAATTAAATATTTGTAAACATAGTGCTATAGAATTGCGCGCGGGCGGGGTCGTACCGCCCCCCTCGGCTCCCGTCAGTCCCACTTCGCCTTAATATCTATAATCAAAACATTCGACAGGCTCGACGGCGGCGGAAATTACTAGATAAGAAAGAAACAAAAGAAAGAAAATACATTTATTCAGCACAGAGTAAGAGGCACACAATACACATCAGATAAAATAAAATTAAAAAAAACATAAATAAAAAAACAAATAATGAGTGTAAAAGTACGATGTAGGACATTAACAAAGGAGTGTGCCTCACGGCTGCGCCAAAAAGGCCCAGTTCAGTAAAATGCCAGACAACTAGTGCCTGATGCTGGTTTTCAACCTATAGGTAAGATATTTTCATAGTGATTGATCATACCTGTTGAAGGAAGAACCTCTGCATGGCCTCGTGGTCACTCATGTCGGGTAGGGGACCACCGACTGTGCGCGATCGAGATGCATTCTGTTGGGCTTTCTGTCTGCCTGCAAATGACACAAACAATACAGTATTACAAATCATGTCAAAACTTTTAAAGTTTTAAGGCGAAAGCTTCAGGGTAGCCCGCGAAATTCAAATTTTCTTACATTTTTTGCAATTTGCAGGTCAGTATCAGGTTGTATGTTGGTTAAAATATGATTCTCGACAGTAACAAATATGGATTTACGGAATTATAAACATTAGAATCAGCAATACAACTCTCTAAGTTCATATATAGTTATGATTACTAATAGTTCCTTATGATTGTTCAAGATTCAAGATTGTTTACTTGTGGAAACATGAGTTCACATACAGAGCATGCAAGTTATTAATTTATAGTTTAAGATCAGCCATGGTTGGCCTTAATGGCATACAAATATTAAAATTTCAGTAATAAAAGTTATTGGATAAAGTACCTATTAGATTACATAATTATGAACATATAGTAAATGTCAATTTTTAAAACAAACAAATAAATTAAATATTTATGGTCATGGTTATTGTTTGCTGTTTAAACTGTGATATCAAGGAAAAGTTTATTGTTATCATAAGTCCAAGTGGTGTAAGATGAAACAAAAATTAATATTGCAGGGTCCCACTGGGTAACAATGATTTCTTCTCAAGGGATAACTGTAATTACTGATAAGTAATCCAATGATTGACAGAATTAGAGGGAAAGTATTATACTTTTTTTAGGAAATCTATAATAAGTACTCATTATGTGTTTTCATGCTACAAATCCATAGTAATATTATTAATTCAAAAAAGTAACTCTGTCTGTCTGTGTGTTACCTTTCACGCTTAAACCACTGAATGGATTTCAACAAAATTTGGCAAGGAGATAGATGGGGAAGGACATAGGCTACTTTTTATCGACACACAGCGCGGGCGAAGCCGCGGGCGGAAGCTAGTTGTCCATAAAGCTAAAATTCTGTTAAGGTGTTTTTTTTTATGCGAATGGCAAGACAAATATCACATCAACAGTATGTTTAAACAGATGTTCAGTGCCAAATTGCTTACATAAAAGAAATGAGCTGTTCATACATATATTTTTATACGATTTGTGGGAAACTTAAAGCAAGCTGTATTTTAGCTTTTTATACCTTATTTTTTACACATCTGCAGAATGAATGACAGAACTGACGCATGAATAATTTGTTTGGTGCAAATTTTGAGATAAGGAGTTACAGAACTCATAGGAATGTAACTACTCAAAATATTGTAATCTAATTACTTTCAACTGTGAACCTATTGATAACGAAGTGTGTGCTTAGACTAACTTTAAATTCGCTAAGGTTTGAAATAATAGGCTCGCTCATACCATTTTGATAAACAGCTGCTACCCATGAGAAAGTAGCATTAAATACATACCTACTTATGTGAGCGCATGTCATATTTTTTATAGTTTTACCCTATTGCAAAAGCATGTTTGGCAAAGACTACCAAACTAGTGTAACTAATTTTGTTACTACTACATACATGTAGAAAGTTATTATTAAATAGTTACACAATTAACACGCACATACGTTTTAGTTATAGTTGTCTGTGATGCAGTGTTGAAATGAAACAGTTATTGAAGCGAAAATTGATTGATGCATGATGTTGTAACGATATTCCTTGTGAAATTTTTAGGTTAACAAAAAAAATAAAAATGTTTGGACAGTAAAATTAACGGTGGTAAGACGCAATAATAACGTTTACTCGCCTGTTCATGTCATTTTCATTCAATAAATATAAAAACTTACGTTCTCTCAACTTCTTTTTGAAAAGAGGATCCTTGCGACGTTGTTGGTCAAAGTACACACAATATCCAAGGAACAAAGTTCCAGCTATTCCAACTGCAATTCCTAAGGTAGCGCGCGTAATCTCCATGCTTTTAAATTCACTTGCGTTGTTTTATTCACAGAAAATATCAACTCGCTTTTGTTAGAGAATTTTGAGATCCGCCATCTAAGAAAAAAAGGATTATTTTACTGGCAGCACTGTTTTCTTACTTTTTTCGTTCACAGATAAGAAATTTGTACTATTATGTAATCGATTATTGATTACGGTGCAATGTATCCGTTAAAATGCTATGTAAGTATCAATTTGAAATTCAATATTAACCATGGATAAATATTGATTCAAAGGCTTAATAAACATATTGTTTTAAAGAAAATAAAAGTTGCATAACAAACTAGTGAACAAGGATCTTAATAATTTTTGAGTTGCCTCATCAAAATTTGTCTTAGGTACACATGACTGAAATTCAGTATTTATAAATACTTTCCCTATTCCAATAGTTAAATTATCTATTTATGCCGAAGGACCCTTGCAAGAAATTCGCGTGTGCCCTCCAGAGATGCCTTGTTGGTGAGTTTTTTCACTATAATTTTATTTATGAAGCTCTTCGCCGACAGCCGACATAAAATCAGTCGCCATCTTTGCTTCAACCTTTCAATCGCCTCCACAGATTTGCAGGCGTTTCATCGCCGTTTTTCAATGTTTTGCTCAAATAAATCGTTACAGTTTTGTTGTAAAGCCACGTAAAAAGTTTCCGATAGATTGTGTAAGTGATAAGTGCGAAAATGAGCTTTTTCGGGTTCGGACAGACTGCGGATATTGAAATCGTATTTGATGATGCTGACAAACGGAAGGTTGCCGAAGTGAAAACGGATGAAGGCAAAAAGGAGAAGTTATTGCTGTATTACGATGGTGAAACCGTTTCTGGTAGAGTGAACGTCACCCTGAGGAAACCCGGATCGAAACTTGAACACCAAGGTATCAAGGTCGAACTTATAGGTCAGATTGAATTATTCTATGACAGAGGCAATCATCATGAATTTATATCATTAGTGAAGGAGTTGGCCCGTCCTGGTGACCTGTTACAGCATACCTCGTATCCATTCGAGTTCGCAAATGTAGAAAAACCATACGAAGTTTACACGGGCGCTAATGTCAGACTCAGGTATTTCTTGAGAGCTACGATCGTCCGCCGCCTCACAGACGTCGTGAAGGAAGTGGACATCGCTGTCCACACGCTGTGCAGCTACCCAGATGTACTAAACTCGATAAAAATGGAAGTAGGCATTGAAGACTGCCTACACATAGAATTTGAGTACAATAAATCCAAATATCATTTGAAAGATGTAATTGTTGGTAAAATCTATTTTCTACTTGTCCGTATTAAAATCAAACATATGGAAATATCAATAATTAAAAGAGAAACAACAGGTTCTGGGCCTAACACATTCACAGAGAATGAGACAGTGGCGAAGTACGAAATAATGGATGGGGCCCCTGTTAGAGGGGAAAGCATTCCTATAAGAGTCTTCTTAGCTGGGTATGACCTCACACCAACAATGAGAGATATAAACAATAAGTTCTCCGTGCGGTACTACCTAAACCTTGTGCTAATGGACACTGAAGACCGGCGCTACTTCAAACAACAAGAAGTCACACTATGGAGAAAGAGTGACAAATCTAGACTACCATTACATAATGCACACATCCCTCAAACATTGTCCCATCCAAGTCATCCAATTCCAAGACAATTGAGTGCTTCTAGTGAAGACAACTCCAACAGGGCAGTATCTCCATCCAATCCTAATCTAATGCAGAGATCAATCTCTCCATCTATGAACGATGAGGAGAAACATAATGGACCTTCTGAAATGGAACAAGATCAACCTGATGTCATTACGAACAAACTATCCAACACGCACATTGAAAATAACCAGCTAGATGAAGAAGAAATTGATGATGAACCTGCCCCGCCTGTAGTGGAAAAACAAATGATACCTGAAAAACCACTTGCGGCAGAAAAACCTCAAGTTGCGGAGAAGCCAGTGATCGCTGAGAAGCCTGTTCTAAACCGGCCTGAAAGTGAAGCTAGTCCGAGTCAATAGCCGATATGTACATGCGCGGTCAACTTGACAGGCGCTGAAGATATGAACTGTATGTTTTCATATTTGAAAACTATCATATAAAGGAATGTAGTTCTATTAACTTTTCATGTGGTTTCAGCAGACATAGTTTGTGGTCTACAAAGAAAAGTTGGTACAACTGTGTCCTATACAGAAATTGTTGTAGAATTCAGGATTTCTATTATTAAAATGTTGGAGCTGTATAAATCGAAATTATTGACACTGAGTACTGTCAGCATTAAATGGAAAATGGGCTCTAATTGTAAGTGTACATTGCTATCATTGCAAAAATAGCTGCTAAAATATCATCAGATATCTGTTATATTATATGTAAGTTAGTTTCCAAAATAGAACCATTATTGCAGCAGTGTAAAGAACATTTTAGCACAATATCAATAATTTGGAGTCTCAAAGGCCTTTGTTTTTGCATGTAAGGGCTTATTATTTTAACTCAAATAGCATGTGCTTGTTTAATTACAGTGGAATTAATTTAGTTCAAGTGACATTTTAGATAATGAAATAGAATTTCGAACTAAGGTCAATAAGACATGATATACTCACATCACTTTTTATTTGAAATTGTGCAAAAGTTTATCCTTTTAATTATTGTAACATGTGTATAAAAACGTACCATCATTGAACAGTACAATGTCTAGGTATTTAATGTCACGGCACTTATCAACTGTTTGTTCACTTTTGAAAGCAAACTTATCTGAACCTCACACTGAATTGTGTGTAATTTATTTATCTGTAATTGTTGAATATGTTCAATGTCTGAAGCTTAATAGTTATGGTCATGGTCCATTTAATCAGTAGGTAATAATTAATTAACGAAAAATACCGTTTTTGTAAGAAAATTATTTAGATTTATTTTATTTTATGATGACAGCACAGAGGGTAAAAAGTGTAAAAAAATATATTACAGGGCCTTGATAAGCATTTAAAAACGCCATGCTTATTCTGTGCTGAAGCTCTAACATGGCATTTGTTTTTGCTATGTATGCAGCCCACATTCTTTTAAATAAATTGAGTGCATTAGTCAAATTACACGTGAAATTGATATAATTCGATACTGATGTAAATGTAGACAGTGAGCAGCTTTTCATTATAACACACACATTGTCGTTCGCCCGATAGAAGATTGTTTTCACAGAAAATTATCAAAAGTGTGATTATAAATAGTGTGTATATTAAAATTTAAAAGATGTATTTCTAAGATATTTGGGAAGTCAAAAATGTAGGTGTCGGAAAATATAATACGCGAAAACTTTAATTTTATTATAGAAAAATTGCCTCATAATATATTCTAGTTAAGTATTGCGGTATACTTTGAAGATTTTTAAAGCACGTCTGGATCTGCCATTCTTATCATTTTACGAACATAATTAATTAATTTTACAATAATTCAAGAGTCTGATTTTAAATATGTATTAATAGCCGATTCTACCAAATTAGTTTTTATTATAACAGTATAATTCATCTGCTTTGTAGACTAATAATACGTAACATATTCATCCGTAGTTATGAAGTACAGTACTAACTACCTTAATTAAAATGTGAATAGAATGAAAAACCCGAAACTAATCACGTAGAATCCGTAAATTTGAATTTGGAAAAAAAATTGTCGATACAAATCCAAATTTGATTAAATTCCGCGCGGCGGTGCCATTTTTATATATCAAAGCTCATTATTTTGCTGGCTTGTATACAAATTGGAAAATCATGGCGTGATTTCTCTAATCTTTTCCTTGAGAAAAATCGAACTTCTGGTCGTTAAAAATATTGATTGAGCTAAATTATGAAATATTGATAAAAGTTTTTTTTATCAAATACCGCGCATTGTAACTTGCCTATGATTTCATTAATCATTATAGAAAATAACTGATTTTGATTTAAATGCATGTTTATGACCTTATACAAACCTTTGAACGGAGGGGTCAGAAAAGTATTGCATTTGCATGTTGGTCTGAACCTGCGCAGTAATAATTCTTAATTTGTAAGCTCACACAGGAGCTCTCGCTCTTTAGACAAGTAATTGTATTATGAAAGTGATTTGTTAAAGCAATTTAAAAATGTTTGGGCTTTGTTATTTGTACATATCATTGCATTGTTAAACAATGCACAACCATAGATTGTATCTACACCAATTTATTTCAATTGAATCCGTCAAGAGAGCAGTTAGTACCAATTGTAACTATGTCACCATATTAGGAAACTAATATTGTGAGACATCCATTGATTGTGGCGCGAAGAAAAAAATATTGCAATGAACATTATGTAATAGTTTTGATATAGCATCGATAGTCACAATGTGAATCTAATAAGACAACTGTCTGTAAAAAGTTTATTAAAATATGTATTGCGTATTATAATTAGTTTAAGTTTTAAAAGTTTTACAGCCGATGGTGGCGCATATCGAAATGCCTTTTATCAAATGCATGCAAGAAACGGATCCAACCCATTTGTGAAAGGCTCTTGTGCTGTCCACGGATAATTTATGTAGATTCTATCCATTATTTTTATGTAAATTAAGTAAAGTTACAAGTTATTGAAAATATTGTGTTATATTATAATTGTTTGGTTTTAGTATCACACTGTATAATAAAGATATCTTGTTTCTATTGAGATTAAGGCGGCATGTCGATTGTAACATTATTGTTAATAAAATATATATGTATAAATTGCTGAAAACGTTTTTCATTGTGTTATGTAAGTGTGTGCGACTAATTACAGTTGTTAGTACGGTCTAATTACTTACGGTAACAAACCTTCTAGAACAGTCATAATGTACGCATAATAACATATTATTATAGACTACTCATTATACTTACTCCAGATAAAAATGTTTTTATATGTGGGTACGGTTCGATTCAAACTTAATGCGACTCGGAAGTTAGCTACTCGCTGCGCAGTACCCCACCCCTCACCCCCGCTGACACATGACATTGTTACTGCGCAGCGACTCGCTTCATGTTCCGAGCCGCCATAAGTTTAAATCGAACTGTGCCTAGGTATTTATAAATCCAATGTAAAAAAATCACTGACTGATTGCCTCGTTGGTCTGGTTACGCAAGCGCTACTGCTGAGGTCCTGGATTTGATTCCCGGGTCGAGCTAAGTGTTATTGTGTTTTCCCATCTAGATTTTCTCAGTAGCAGCCCGGAGTCTGGATTTGTGCCTGGTGGATGGCAATAGGCTCATCCTCTGTTACTTTACATGGGACTTAAAAATAATTGTGTGGAATATGTGCGGGGTGACCTCTGCCTAAACCTTAGGAGCATAGAGGACAGACAAAAAAAAATTAATGCAATAACTGATAGGAATAACCTGTGTGTTGATGTAGGGGACTTCCCCAGAATTTGTAACAATCAAAGGAAATAAAATTATAATATTTCAGAATAGACTTCTAAAATTGATAAGAATACTAAAAATAAAAACAATTCAGAATTTGCGGTACAGAATTAGTTAATAACGAAAGGAAAATCTGCAACTAAATTAACAGTGAATTAACTTTGATGTATAGCATGTGTGTATTAGCGGTGTAATCGGATCGAGCAGTTATTTATAGCTTATTATGTATTGAACATACTGAGAGACTGAGAGCTAATTACTTAATAAAGCGTTGATCCTAATGGTTAGTTTGTACATTAAAAATTCGTCTTTGTCATAAGTATAAGAAACGACCGTACCTACTAATAGATATCATATCATAATAATCATAGGTTCTATGTATAATACAAAAAATAAATCACGGACATTATACTAGAAATCGCAATAAACTCGAACTCAGACCACCCAGAACCAATTACGGAAAGAAAAACATTTTATATGAAGGAGCGGTCCTGTACAATAAGTTGCCAGATAACATAGTTAATGCAAAAAATTTAAATATACCTATATAAAAAAAAATGTTAAAAGTCTATGTTGAGAAACACTGTACCTAACTCTTAGTTTCAAACTTCCTGCCTATATGATAAATAACTAAAATAACCCTTGGATTGATTTTAGAATCTTTAGAAGCCTAGTGTTAAATATTTCTGTATTCCTTTTATCGACCCACGGAGTCATTATGTTAACTTATAACTGCATGCTTTATTTTTATCTCATATTTATAAGTGAACTGTTTGTGTTCTCTAAGAGAATAAATTCTTTAAACCGGATACTTACATAATATTATAAAACAGTAGAATCCTCTTTAAATTTAATGTATAAGTAGGTATATCAAATTTTGCTAATCAGCTTGATTCAGCGGGCTTGAAAAATTTTAGCGAGTTAGGTGCACCGTGGCCGCCCCCTTTTTGATAACGCGTGATACTACACCATTCTAGCTTTAGTAATCGGAGTTTCCGACAGATATCAGCAAAATACGATCGCCGTTTGTTATCCAGTTAGTACATAGACCTACTTTCTGATCGTGTGGCTTGAGTCGCCAAAATGGTCGCTTGTCACCCAGGAATTAAAGCAGTGATAACCTAGCGGTGTGACCGTCGGACTGCCAAGTCTTATGTCTCGACTTCGAACCCAAAGTACGCACCTCTGACTTTTCGGATTCATGTGCGTATTAATAAAAATAAAATAAAATAATGATTTATTTCTCTCAAAAAGGTACATACAGACTTAGGATCAATGTCATATTATGTCAAATCAGATTTGTAACCTTTGTGAGAGCTGGAGTCTGTAGTGGGTTCGGGACCTGTATGACAGATCTCCAGGCTCTCACCCTCTTAAGCAATACTATTAAGTACTACTTAGTACTAATTTGAACACATCAAGGCCTACACGTACAGAGAGGAATATTAAACTAAAATAGTTTTTTTTTTTTTTTTTTTAAATAAATAACAAAAAAATCTGCGAGTGTGTAGTGAATGGTGTGTCTGTGAGTGTGTAATGTGTGTGTTGTGTGTGTGTACGTGTGTGAGGGTGTATGTGTGTGTGTGGTCTACAAATTTACTATCTAATTTATTTTAAGACAGCTAAAATATTTTCAGTCTCAGAATAATCCAAATCAAGAAGCCAATCTATTATTTTTGCTTTACATTTGGATTTGCACAAGGGGTATATGTATGTAGGGGTATATGTATTGTATAATTATCACTTGCTTTAAAAACGGTGAATGAATACATCGTGAGGAAACCGCCATGCCAGAGAGATATTCTCGACAGCATGTGAAGCCAACTCAGAGGCCCTTGGGCTGCTTTAAAATTCTGACACCAGGTTAGTCCCTAACCACACGAAAAGACGAAGAAGACCCAGGAATTGACCTAAAACATCTTTTTTTCCTCTCAAGTAGAATGAAGTGCTGAGAACATAAAATATAATCTGGTGTTTTAGGGGCCATACGAAATGGCCCCTCAAACACAAAGCCATTTCTTACAATTCGACTATCGATTGACATATTTATGATAGGTCAATTCAACAACAATAGGGCCTTTGTACTCGTGTAGGATAGCAGTCATGTCCGTCTAAATTAGTTGAAACCTATGTCATATTGGGTGAGCACTTGAACGATCAAATTTTATCGACTAGGTATTCAATCCTAACGTATGATAATAATTTTATTATCTAGTTTGCAGACCACACACGCCGAATTATCGGTGACTAGCTGCGCCCCGCGGTTTACCCGCGTAAGTCTCGATCCCGTGGGAGTAACGGGATAAAAAGTACCGTATGTCTTATTCCAGGTCATAGTCTACCCATGTGCCAAATTTCATCTAAATCCGTTCAGCCATTTAAGCGTGAAACCGAAGCGTAACAAAAAACTCACTTGCGCATTTATACAGGGTGTTAGGGTGAACACCGTTATCCTTGCAACCAGTGGTTTGATTACTTTTATAGAACGTAAAATCAATGGAAAATTACAACTTTTTTTTTCTTTTTTTAAAATCTATATTTTACCACAAGAGACGTAAGTTCGTTGACCTATGCGCTAGGGCAACGAACTTGCGTCTCATCACGGGCGGGGGGTGCGGGATGTGACCTGACCGGCCGCGAGCGCGACCTCTCCCTCAGTCAGTCAGCTGTTTCGCTAGAGAGTACGGTGCCGGATAGATTTTTTTAAAATCTTTTAGTGAAAATAACGTTTTTTTTTTGTTGTGTTCGGTCATTTATTTTTATATTTAAGTCAACAACCCATGGTTTGAATGACAAGAGTGTTTACCCTTACAGCCTGTATGTAATATAATTAGGATTTAATTAGAATTTCTCAGTAGCAGCTCGGAGTCTGGATTTGTGTCCATGGCAATAGGCCCGTCCGATTACATGGGACTTAAACATGACTTCTAAAATGTGGGTGTACTTAAAGGTACACCTCTGTCCAACCCTTCGGAGAAACAACACGCTATGCTATGATAAAGTAGGTAGGTATTCATTATTATCATTGAATCATGTAAATATCAAGAGAAGCTTGATCGTCTATCGCGAATACTGCGAATAGATGTGAGTAGGTCGTTGTTGCATCGCGATGACGCATCTGATGTCAATGACGGAGGTGAGGTTCTAATTTAAATAATTCTCGCGTCATGGTGTTATGCAGCAGATCCAGGCATCAATGGGTTGCAATTTCAAGTTGAAACATGGGGTTACCAAACAATTTTATTACGATTAAAAGCCTGTGATGTCCCACTGCAGACCAAAGGCCGCCCCACTCTCTTTCCACTTCTCTCTATTTAAAGCTGCTATGTTGAGGGAGTCCAGGGGCTGCAGTCTCGACATAGATAGCGATCACTCAACTTTACGACCGAATTCGGTCGCAGTCGCAGACCTAACGGCGTCCCTAGACGCGCGCGACGTGCTTGAAAAGTACGTGATTTTTTCGTGCTTGTCAAGCAATTTTAACCGTCTAGAGACGCCATTAGGACATCGAGACCGAATTCGGTCGCATAGCGATCCCTATCTGTGTCGAGACTACAGCCCCAGGTCATACTTTTATAACAACTCAATATTAGACAAAAATTAAAGTGTCAAGGCGCAACCATTAACTGTTACCTAGCCCTGTACTGCGTATCACCTATCCTGCAAACTATTATACCTAGTAGTTGGGCCCCGTAACGAAGAATAATGATTATAAATCGTATTTTTAGTACTTCGTTTTCGTGTTAGGGTTAGGTACAATAATTATCGCCCATAATCCCTCGACTTAACCGCGAGAACGTTACTTGACCTAGTAGATCGATCTATCGTCACGATAGCCATCTAACCCCATCCCTTCAGCTCAGTCTTTGAGGCAATAAATGCGCGAAGTTGCCCGTTAATGCGATACCTCCGTTATGGATGTAGGTTATGCAGACATTTCTATTGCGACCGTGACCCGTCTGTCAGTCGGGGACATTATGACTGGAGAGCATATACACAGTTTATCTGTTGATTGATACAGAAATGAAAGCAAAAGTTTATCAATAAGTCAGTTATCATTGCAGATAACGTATTTAAAACCAACTAATACCAGGGTGTAAATTGGCCTTTCAGAGTGGTAGCTAGACGCAGCATCCAGCGTGCTTTGGCCAGTCAGCACCTTGCTGAATGGACGTCACGATTCTTTTAAATTCGTGCTGATACGAGAGAAAAAGCGCGGAATGTGGATGAATGTCTTGATTAAGTTTTCACTAGGTAAGAATGTGGATGGCTATAAGAGTAGAGGAAGACCAATAAGCAACGATGATTGGACTGCGTGAAAATCATATCAGGCTAGAAAGAGGGTGATTACCGAGATGACTAAATATGAATAGAGAAGTATGGAAGAAAGAGATATATTGGGCCGACCGCAAATAAATTTGTATGCGGGTAGGAGAATGCTAATGGCGAGAGAGAATAGGACCAATTGCTTTTCTCCTGACCTGATGTAGTCTGGCCCACCCCATTATTACCACTTCATAACCATTGTTTTTGCTACTATGACAAAGGTGCTTGCTTTACTTCAGAACTAACTTTGTCTTTAACCACAACTTTGGAACGTAAAAATAACACACCATGGGCCATGGAAAGACGGGTCCAATTCCCAAATAAAGCCCCCATTATACCTAGCCGTTACATCTTCCGACAATTCTACTATTTTCTCTGTAGTACACCTACCTACTGCAAAGCTGTTAATTATTAAAGATATGCTTCTACCTTGCGAGGAGGTACCAGTTAGGTAGTTGCTCGTATGACTAAGCTCCTCAGTACGGCAAGCGGATTGCTGACCGCCGAACCACCAATCCCCCCCCCGCTCATGACGTACGGATTACGACGCGACGGTACAATGTTTGCATTGACGTAAAATAGTTTTTTTACTCGACTTGGCAACGAAAACGGTAGTCTTGATTGATGTGTAGAAGTTTTTACAGTTGTCTAGAAAAATACTGGATGGTAACCAGTACTTGAATGTTTTCAGAATCGATTTTCTTGGTACCTATAACTATTCATAAGTTTCATCTGTTCTGATGGAATGGGCATTTGATTACATAAATACCCTGGGCATCAGGCAAAATTTTAAATTACCACGAGATCGTGGTATTATTCAATTAAATATGTGTTTAAATCCTTACTAATATTATAAATGCAAATCTATCTGTCGTCGTCTATCTGTCTGTCGCGCTTTCACGCCAAAACTACTGAACCGATTTAAATGAAATTTGGGACACTGGGGAATTTGGGATAGTCTAGAGCCTGAGAAAGGACATAGGCTACTTTTTATCGACATACCACGCGGGCGAAGCCGCGGGCGGAAGCTAGTAGGTACATAATTAAAAATTGAGAGATTGCCTTAGTAGTAGGAAAAGTACCATGATATTTTCCGATCGACTCAAATTGGTAATCGAACCTTAGCTGACGACGCGGAACAACCTAGTTGTTCATACGGATGCGACCACCGAAGACATGGGTCTATGTTTGCGGTGATCTCATAGGTTCCTAGGGATTGTATTTCCAAGATAATAACCTCATAAGCCACAGCTTCATTTCTTGCTCAGATCATAAAACTTTGTACCTATAATAATACTAGCTGTCCTGTCGCCCGCCACTTCGTCTACGATCCAGGATGAAAAGTTGCTGCATTAAATTGAATATGGCGCCCTCTAGAGGTCATGAACTAAAAAACCTCGAGATCGTTCTCGTCAGTCAAATTTTATAACGATCGGCAGGGCCGCACCTTTGCGTCAGATACGATCAATCAGAATCGGTTTGAAACAAATGTGGAATCCATTGCATCATAAGTTCGAAAAAAAAATCTACTCAACAACGTAAATAACGCAATGAATGTTGTTGAACTGTCAAAATGAAACAAATTAGTCTTAATCGGTTACGAAAATAAGTTACGCAATTAGATAGCTGGTCAGTGGTTTAGACATAAAAAGGCAACAGACAGACAGAGTTACTTTTACATTTATAATGCTTTTTAGTGATGAATGATGCTCTACATTATTTCCCTAGTTAGTAAAACAAGTAAACAGCTGACTATCGCGTCCTATTATACCTACATTTCGTTACGCATCCGAACACGTGATGTGCCGTCAATGAGCGTGCGAAGTAAGGGGCGGAGTATTTACTTCCGAACTAAATGTGCATGACATGACTATGTATTGTAGGTGTCGAATGTTCTAGAACGGTGGGCGGTACGATTATGTACCAGGTTTTATTATTATTGGGTATTTAAGATAATTGGCACGTCATCTACTGGTATTTTAATTGTTTTTATTTAGGACGTTGAAAAGTTTCCCTACCAATTACACTCCGATTTTGAGGCATATTCCTGCCAAATTCCTTATCGTTGCGCTTCACCAGCTCGAAGAAGTCTCATTCGTAACCGTAAGAACTGGCATAAAGCCAAAACGGTTACAGCCTTGCAGAATCTGCTAGAATTAGCATTTACATAACGTTAAACCACTCCTGTAATACCCAAGGGTTAGGCAGAGGTGTACCTAGGTAGGTACCTATAGTAAACCCACATTTCGCCAGTTGAGTTTAAGTCCCGTGTAATAGGCCGAGCCTATTTGCTATTGCCAACAACAGGACATAAATCAAACATTAACTCCAGGCAGCTACTGAGAAATTCCTGACGGAAAAACCCAATAAAATTTTTCCCGAGGTAAGTCAAATAATTGGCAGAAACCTTTTGAAATTCCTATCAGAAAAGTAACCACGGTCCATGACCAAAAACAAGCCTTGGCGAGTCATTCCTTTTATGCTAAGCAAAATAACTAGACAGCAATGGTTTTGTTTTATTTATTTCTTAGCGTAATCCTCTTTCAATTTCTTCGATACCTTTTCTTCGATTTCTGCTGAAAATTTTCATACGCCCACAAATCATTCAAGTCTTCGTTTGATATTACGAAACTTATTTTCAGTGATTTGCAAACATGAAACCTTTCGGTCTGTAAGTTATTGGTGAATACAAAATGTGGGAAAGGTATTGCGGCATGCTATCTTCGCATCCGGAATATTTCGCATAATTTGTTATATAAATAGAGATTTTTATAATAGCACAGGAAGTTCACTTCGTGGAAAGATTAAAATGTAATCTGCACGATATCTCTACAGGTCAACGGGTCCTAGAACTGTCGTTCTAGGACCTGTTAGGAATTACCTATGAAAATTGTGGTACCTATGTGGTAATTTACTATGACATAAAAATTAAGGGCACTCAATAGTGGGGCACTTTGGCTTAGGGTTCGTTTAGTATCCTGCCCTAAATGGATACCTCTTTACGCTGTGAGGGTCCCTAGTCCCCCAGATATCTGGAATTAAACGAACTTTATAACCCAGACATGTTGCCCTAATCAGTTATCAACCGTGATTTTTAATGTCCGTTGTTGGCTGCCATCTGTTTCACTTAGGTATGATCTGTAAATGTAAACATTTGGCATATGCCGGTATAATTTGTCGTAGCTTGGTGTTTAGCAGGACCCAAGACTCACGCAAGATAACTCTAAAACTGCATCTTTGGAGTTCAGATGTTTGTGTAGCTTCTACCAGACCTACCTTCATTTCTTACCAAATATCCGACATTAATTAAGTACCTATATAGTTATTTTGGCAAGTGAATGAGTGACAGATGTACCTATCACGCAGCATGCTGACGCTGAGCTACCACTAGAAAAATAACACACCTACTGAAGGTCGCGGGAATCCTCGGGAAGTCGGGATGCAGGAAGCGCAGGAACGGTATTTGTGGCGATGCTGAGAGGCCATGTCCATATTGGTAGAAGGCAAACATTCCGGATGCACCACAGAAACGACGCCGTCCCAGCAGTATCTTAATTAAAACCATTATTATTTATGGTATTGGCCATTAATACAATTTACTTCATTTGTATTTTTCAATTTCCGCAGAAAACGACTTCCAAGAGGTCCGTTGCCACAAAGTTTTCGAGGCCATGCGCCATTGCTGCATGAAGTTCAAGCCATTGAATAACTCTGTGGTTTGTGAAGGATACGACTTGGAGCCGCGAAAATACTCGGCGGTCACCGACAGGCCGGCAGCTAAGTAAGGTATTACCCTAACCCAACCGTCAGCCATTATTTAAAAAATATTTTAGCTTTAGCGCATATTTTCTATTCCTATCGCACAAGCCATGTGCTCAATAGGATTTCCCATCAACAAAAATTACGAACTTTCATCCTATTTACCCCTTTAGACGATGAATTTTCAAAAATTATTTCTTATTTCAAAATTTCATGTTTCTAGAGTTCTAGACCAATCATTTTAGACTGTGCGTTGTCTGCCAGTGAATAAATGAATTTAAAGATTTTTACTAAGTCATAATTCTCCTGCCCTTATCCTAATTTATTTCGCAACATGTCCCTTTCTTCCATACTCTCTATTAGTCGTCATCTCGGTAGTCACCCCCTTTCTAGCCATATCATTTTAACCACAGTCCATCCATCGTTTCTTTGGTCTTCCCCTAGTTGTATAGCAATCGCAATTCATACCCAAAACTTTCCTCACAACATTTTCCTCATTCCTTCGCATCACGTGCCCATACCATCACAACCGATTTCCGCACAACTTTTCAGTCACCGGTGCCACTTTCAGACTTCCTCTCAGGGCTTGAAATACCGTTAAAAATATGGTATCGTTACAGCCTTCTGATGCGGGTATCGTTAACTAATAAATAACGTTATATTATTTACCGTTATATCTGGCACATTTTACCGTTAAACATACGTAACGTTAAAATCTAAGGTAACGATAATTTTATCGTTATAATTAGTTTTGTTACCGTCGCTCTCGTCCAATTGCAAAAGAATGTCAGATTGCATCGACGCTAAGACTGCCGTACGACTATTTGCGCGTTTAATAGATATTATCTTATCATTGCTATTCTGTGTTGTGCTTGTACTTGAGAATATACTTGGTTGGTTGGTCCACCGTATTCTGTAAGCGCGTACGACTGCCGTGAGCGGTGAGAGATATGAAGACGACAAACGAAATGGCAACAGCGCCGACAGGGTGTGAGAGTGAGAGGGGCGCGCGCGCACGCCGGCCGCGGCCGGCTTAAAATAACAAAATAATACCGATAATTTTTTACCGCTATTTTTACAATAACGTTAAAAATACCGGTAATTTTTACCAAAAATGTTAACGTTATTATTATGTTATGCTACTAAGTAACGCTACCAAATTGTACCGATATCGAAGTATCTCTACGGAAATACCTTTACTTAACGTTACTTTTAATGTGAATTGGTATCGTTTTCAAGCCCTGCTTCCTCTTATGTACTCATTTCTTATTCTATCCATTCGTGTAACACCACACATCCCTCTTAACATTCTCATCTCGCATCACTTTTGTGGCCCAACATTCTGATCCATACAAGACAGCAGGTCTAACCATTGTTTAATTAAGTAGATGTTAAAATTCACAATGCATTCTTATTTTTTCCAGATAGCATGGACGGTCGTCGTCGGAGCCAACCTCTAGGAAAAAGAAGTTGGATCTACAGATACCCGAGGACCTTCCAAATCACGTTCACTGTTTTGGGTATCGGAATATTCTTTTCGAAGCCCATTTACGACGTTTACTTCACACAGCGCGAGCCGTTCGACTATAGTGAGCCAGATACCACGATTCCACGTAGGGCCTAAAATTAATTATGGAATCAATAGCTAAAGCGAAAGAGAGGCTAGCAAAGTATCCTGTGATATTTGCCAAGTGTTCGAAGCAGAGTGTTTTGTACGCCCGCTGTGTGCTGCTCAAAGAAGGTTCGGTGAAAAAGGACGATTGTGCTAAAGAGTTCGAAGAGTTTAAAGGTTGTTTATATTCCGCCGCGAAGAACTTAAAGACGAGGATCTAAAATGCATCAGTTGATGCAGTTTATAAACTTGCCGCTTCGGTATCATCTAGTTGCCGGTTTCTTTATAAGACTGTCGTTGATTACATACGCTGATTTCCACGATAAAACTTACGATGTCCCTTACACTGATGTTGACTATTCCGTGTTCACGGATGCTGCTAGGCATGTCCTACACGGAGACTCTCCATACAAACGACAGACATATAGATACAGTCCTTTACTATCTTACCTTCTTGTCCCTAACATGATTTTGGGCAAAGATTTCGGGAAAATTCTGTTTTCTACTTTCGATATTTTTATAACGATTGCTGTAAAAACGTTAGTGGAACACCAGTTAGGTCCTAAAAGCGTAGCTACTAATATCCCTATGTACTGTTCTTTCCTTTGGCTCTACAATCCTCTGAGTATCGCAATTTCGACTCGTGGCAACGCAGATTCGGTGTCATGTTTCACAATCATACTATCATTACTTTTATTGCAAACCGATGTATTGAAGGGGCTAACGAAATATGCTTTGTCCGGATTTTTACTCGGAATATCTATCCATCTACGATTGTACCCGTTAGTGTTCAGTTTCCCAATGTACCTCAGTTTGGGGGTGACTAAAATCCCTCGGAAAATTACTATGAGAGAAGGAATGTTGATCTTATGGCCGAATTTGAACCAACTTATATTAGCACTGAGCTGCATAGTAACACTATTTAGTTTGACATACGGAATGTGGGTACTATACGGTTACGATTTCCTCTACGAAACATACTTATACCACGCTTCCAGAATTGATACGCGGCACAACTTTTCTGTACTCTTCTACTATTCGTATTTGAGTACAAATCAGGTTACCTTCGACATAGTAAAGAATATCACAAGTTTATTCAAAGCCGTTATTCTGTTTCTTCTGAGTATAAAGTACGGCGCTGATCCTAGAACATTGCCTTTTGCCATTTTTTGTCAGACGGTTGTAGTAGTCGCGTTCAACAGTGTCATGACGTCACAGTATTTTGTTTGGTTTTTATCCCTGTTACCGCTTGTGGCACATTCGTTTAAGATCTCTAGACAAAAGGCCGTACTATTACCAATCATCTGGGTCTCCGCACAAGGCGCATGGTTGTTTTACGCATACCTATTAGAATTCAAAGGTAGAGAGGTTTTCTTCCTAATATGGTTGAAAGGGGTAGTTTTCTTTTGCTCCAATATATTTGTATTAGTACAACTTCTAAGGAGTTACACGATTGGATACGGCTTCGGTGTAGGCCAAGTCAGTCATTTGAAAACTCAGTAGGTAGGTGTTACTGCGTTTTAGTTAAATATATTATTATTTGTACTTGTAGATAGTCTTTAGAACATTGTGTCATGAATTCGAACATGGTGTAAAAATAAAATTATAAAAATTGAATTTCATTAGTTTTATTTCTAACAAGTGAACTAACATTCAAAATCTAGAGCATTAAATGACTAAATATTAATAAAGACCCATTCTACAAAACAAAAATTGCATCAACTTGTACATTGCTCAATGAATCAACTTGACATAATACACTCCCAGACTCCTAAATCAAGCCACCACCATGCATATTTGCATGTAGCTATGGAGGTCTAAAAATATTAAGAGAAATCAAGAGCCATACAGGCCATCATTTTGGTGTCAACATAATTCCAAATTTGAATTCACAAACATCTAAAAAGCTTGAGTGCGTTTCATCAATCAATCTGCCTAGCCTTTACCCAACTATGTTGGGGTTGGCTTCCAGTCTAACCGGATGCAGCTGAATACCAGCATTTTACATGCAGCGACTGCCTATCTGACCTCCACAACCCAATAACTGGGTAATACGATACTCCTTGGAAAGGACTGCTTGACAGATTTTCGGGCTTCTGACGACCCATAACGACTGTCAAAGATCCACGATTGACAGCCGGGACCAACGGCTTACCATGCTTTCCGAGGCACGGAGGAGTCTCGGTATGTAAAGATGATCACCCATTCACGAACCAACACCGGCAAGCGTAGCTTAACCTGATGGATCGATCCGCGCTGCTGTTATTACTTAGCCACAAGCTCCTCACATTACGGCATAGGAACTATTTGATGAACCACACCAAACCTATATACAAAAAAGTACAGGGTGGCTCGATTCAGGATTTGTATTCCCCATTTAATTTTTCATGAATACCATAACATTCAATTTGCTTCTCATAATTTTATTATTATACTAATGGATGACAACTTATAATGAATCATGTTTCTATTATAAATCTAGATGTTTCTTTAGTATTGTTAATAGGAATAATAATCATAGCAGTCTTTGTTGAGGTGATGTGTTTCCAATAAATGCCACTGGGATTAACACCAATGGCGCTACCGTCGAAGGGGTCATATTTATACCTACAGTGATTGCACATTATGTTACATCAAGCAATTGTTTTCAGGCTTTATAATTTTAATCTGTACACAGTTACCAAATTAAGGAAGCGAAGATTTTAAATCTGAACTAAACCATTTTATGTGTAATGGCCAGTTTCTTCAACAAAAGTAACAGCCAAAGTAACTTCCAAAATCAAAGAACAATTTGTTTCTTTTTGATGTTACTTTGGCTGTTATTTTGATGAAACAATTGGCTGTAAAAGTATCAAACAAAAAATTTTACTTGTTATCCCTTAAAATTCGTAGTTTCGTTCCCAGTGTAAGCTAACTACATCCTACCTTTATTTTTTCCAACCGGCAATACTTCATTAAATATCAGGTACTGGTACATTTGCGCATGATTCATTATAAGTGTCATCCATATCTATCTAGTTCTATTTCTTGCCCTCAGACAAGTTGACCTTGGTGAGGTCTTCGGTTTCACCTTGGGACATGTTGGAGAGCTTCTTGCCTATACGCTCGTGTACATCGAGATATTTGGCAACGCAGCGATCTAGGCAGACTGACTCGCCTTTGCCTGGAAATTTGAAATAGGCAACAATTTGGTTATGTAAATCAAAAAGCCTAACAACAAATTACTCAAAAGTCTATCTGAGATTTGTTTCGTATACACAAAGCTTTGACTGTTAAGATTTGGGATTGAAATCTCTAAAGTTACAAATATTTTGGGATATATTGTTTAACCTTGTATGCCAAAATTACAGACACAATTAAAAGCCATTGTGTCTCACGTGGATCTACGTTCCAGCACACGAAGGGTTAATTAAGTAGTGAGTAAAACATAATGTTGAATTAGAAAGAATCCAGCAGTAAAATTAATTCAGTTTACAGCTAACAGAAAAAAAAAGATCCAATTGAAAAAATACTTGTATACTTACAAAGTTCAGTCTCTTGATATTTGACCGGTATACACTTGCGGTGGCAAGCGGTGACTAGCCGGTTGTACATATCGGACATCATCTCAATCTCTAACTCTTGGACAAGTTGCAGCTTCGCTGCATCCAGGATTGGCGTCGCCATCTTGATTCAATACCTTCTCTCTTTCACTCACTCAGATTTAAAACCTGCAATATTTAATTAAACTTGTTGTGGATGCTGTTACTTTTTGTTGTGCTCAATTTAATATACAATTTTTTTCTGATTGATATTTTGCACTTCAGAATGTTAGATAATTAAACAGTAAGAATATATTTTGTGCTACAAGGAAGGAGGTGCTATATTGACCAAAATATGATGTTCTAAAAATTAAGACCTAAATCTATGAGTGTCGATTTGTATGTATGGACATAATGGGCATGGAAGCCAGGTAAAATGATGGGTGAAGGCAATACACAAAAAAAAATCTGGAAGTCGACCCCAAAATTGTTGGGACAAGGCCAGGCAGATGTTGATGAGGTACTTAAAACCTCGTTGCCTCTTCCAACAGGCACAATGGTATGAGTGTCAGTACTCACACTCACAGCTGCCTGTACACGTCTGGATACTCTCCGTGATTGGACTTGCGCATACGTTCCCGCGATCTCATGTTCTCCAGACGACGGGCATTTATTGAGTTCTTCGCCACCACAAACAACGATAAACTAGTCACTGTTACTGCTAACCTGCAAGTCACACCGTTTCACTATTACCATCAAATCGGTTGAAATAAAAACGATTGAAATCTTTGGTCAAAATTATTTTTCAATAAACAGCTGAATTGCAACAATACCTACGACAAGGTTAGGACAGATAAGAAAGTCAGATTTTCCAATAGGTCAAAAGTATCTTGCTATTTAAAAGAAAAGATTATGTCATGTTATCATATTTTACAGCAAAGAGTTTAGGATACCAATTTACAGGGATTCATGCTGATAAGGTTGGATAAATAGTAAAGAAGAAAATAAAAGTTGAATGTACAGGGCTCACCACAAATGGACTGTGTAATTTAACAGGCAATTTATTTGTTTAAATTGAAGTAATTACCATGAAATTGTAATTTTCCCGAACTTTCCAAGCGGCATAATATATTCTCGTGAAAACTTCAGTA
The DNA here is from genome assembly GCA_947363905.1 of Lithophane semibrunnea. Classification (NCBI taxonomy): domain Eukaryota; kingdom Metazoa; phylum Arthropoda; class Insecta; order Lepidoptera; family Noctuidae; genus Lithophane; species Lithophane semibrunnea. The sequence continues at coordinate 9,645,049 of OX376212.1, read as the reverse complement.
AAATTATTTGAGGTTAAAATTTTAGTGTCGCAATCGCTCACGTTACGTCATATGAAGATGTCACTACTATCGCGTTTTACGGTTTTACATAGCAACACAAAAGATTAAGGGGCTTGTACATTATAAAGTGTAATATTTCAGTCCAAGTTGTAGTCTGTAATTTGATTTTAGTTGGTTATTATAATTATTAATGCCGGCTCCACACGCTTGCCAACGTAAAGTAAAGTATTGACTTTGAATAGGGTGTAGGCTTGCAAGTTGCTGCTGCATCCATGAGTTTGTGCGTTGCCGTTGGTAGGTTTGTACTAGTTTGCGGCAAGTGCTACGCGTGTAGCGTGTGCTGCTAGGTAGCGGCGGTCTAACTCCCAGAAAATTCATTAATTCAGACAAAATTAAAAAAAATAATTTGTTTGATAGACATGGATACGTGCAGTTTGTTTTTCGTCCAAAGTCAGCCAAAGTGGTGGTCCTAGAACTTCCACATACCTTATCAAATTATTAGAAGATTGATTTGATTGTAAAACAGGGTTTACAATTTTTTTAATTTCTGAACGAAACCAACGCCGCACCCAACCAAAAAATAGCGAAAAAAAAGTAATGTCACGTCGCTTTCGCTTGCATGAAGATTGAAGATTCACGTCAAATGTTCAAAACAAAACAAAACGTGGTTTTATTGAATTAAAAAGCGATTTTAAATAATTACCATGCCTAAACCTACTAAATTACATTCTAAGGGCAAATCTAACTCTCTACAGAAACCGTTTAAAGTAGAGAAAGACTCATCGGATGGAGCGGACCCCGAGGACTCTGTTCGACAATTTCAACTTGAACTGTGCTGGTGTATTCAACAGTTAGAAAGGTCTTTGAACGAAAAGAAAGGCAATGAAAAGCAGAGTAAGTTTCTTTACACGTAGCGGATACCATTTTATTCATGTTCAATTTCAAATTATTGGCTATGTTTTATCATAGAAGCTAAGTAGCACTATAGCATTGGTTAAATGCCGTTGTTGGTTGTTACAGAACACAAGCAATGATTTGGTCATTTGTCTTGACAAAAACTGATTTTTCACTCACAGACAGGACTTGTGTAATCTTCTAAAATTACTCATGAATTGTAGCATATTACACAACAATTTAATTTATTTGAATCATGAAGATGTATTTCTAACATATTTTTGTCATTTTCCAGTGCAAGAAGCATGGAAGGTGCTAACAGTACTAAAGAACAACAACCAACCCGTCATACGCAAGAGACAGCTAATGCGCACACATTTTGGTGATTATAGAGCTAAAATGGTTGCTGAAGAGAAGAAATTAGCAAAAAGTAAGGTTAAACTAGTGTCCTAGATCGTAATTTGATGCGAGAAATGCATAATTGACAGTTTTTATCAACTGATTAACTTATGGATGGCTCTTCGTTATAAATAAAATAAGCAATGTTAAGGAACTGTTAATAATGTGTCCATAATGAAGTGCTGAGCCCTTGATATTAAAATAAACACTCTTGAAAGGTTGTTAAGAAGGCAAGAAGTGACTACACATAAACATAATTCTAAAGGTACCCATGTAAACTCCAGTAGAAGGATCTACCCTTTTCTGAGTCCGGGACCAGTCTCATTATTCTAGGATAACATGAAAGCCTTTACCTGTAACCTCTTATATATTGAGGTTATTTGTTTGCAGTGGCCAGTAAAATCAAGATATCAGATGTTCCTGAAAAACCAAAAGCTACATTCTTGAGAAAATCTGCATTTTTAACCACAGGCGATGAATCTTTTAGATTCAACTTCAATTTAGCACCAGAACAAGTAGATAGTGGCAATACAGTTGTTAAAGATGGCAACACTAGTAGTGAATCAATTCAAACAAATACTAGCAATATTAAAGTTGACCCTGAAGTTGCTAACACAGAAAAAGGCAGTGAAGATAGTGCAAAGAAATTCAAATTTTCATTTACAAAGTCAGATTTTAAGTTTAATTTTAATGTAGATAATTCCTAGGTTGTACTTAAAATATTTAATAAGAATTCTGTACAAAATGGATTAATAATATAAGTGCTTTACTATGATTTGTCTTTTATTGTACAAATAGTTTTACCTCTCCAGATTGTGGATGCATTTTATTGAAATGTAGAAAGTACTGTGGCCAATGTTTTGCATGTCTAAAGCAGTGTGTTGAAGCCTGACACACCACATACATAGGACACTAAAATTACACAAAAATGTCTGCTTTTCTTGAGTTCTACCTACCTTCATACAAATATCACACTTGTGTCTAGTATTAAGAATACTGGGCGGTTTCTGTTCGATTTTAGAAAAATCGTGGGAGCAATGAAACACAAAAACTTGTTCAAACTAACATCACAAGTATTTATTTTATCCCGTCGCACAAATTTTGATAATAACCCTTCTTGACCTGCCCATTGTCTTCCCGTATCCGCCTCGCGCACGTCAAGTCTTTGAAGAAGTTCTGTGAATTCACGGTGGAGAAACCCACAGGTAACTCGTATGCGGTGTAATATGCGCCCCAAGTCGCAATCCCTACCAACGTATTCGCTTTCGCATCTAACAACGCCCCACCTTCGACACCGTGGTACTGTTTACACTTCGTATCATTTTTTTCATACTGCACATAACTACAGGAGTGGTAGCAAGGTACGCCGTAGCCATTCCTTGTCTTCTTTTTCCTGAATTTCTGTAGTATCTTGAAACAAATGTCGTGTGCGGCGACGACGTTCAATTCTGTAAGGTCATATTTTCTTTCTGCTGTTACAAGTTTGTGCAAACCCTGTTGACGCGAAGAAAATTATTAAAGCGTTGAGCGTGTGTAGCTCCAGCCCATGAACCACACAGCTCATCGCTACTTCTGAATTTGGAAGGCATACAATATGCGCATTGCTATCCATTCAAATAAGGTACAGAGCCCTAATCAACTCTGTCTATCGCAGTCCACCAGCTGGACACAGGCCAGGCACCACAACATTTGGTTCTTTGCCTTCTGCATGCAGTCTATGCCCGTAACCTCTTTGTGGGGTGGTAACGGCTCCAAGGCGACAATCGTTTAAGCAATTTTTTTTACGGTGAAAATGGTACCTAATAAAAAAACATAGTATCTATCTGCTTTATAGTTAGTTCAGTTGGAACAACACACACTACCCATAGATCAAAGTCTCATGATCTAATTTGAAGTATTTTTTTAATACTAGCTGTTTATTGTTCGGTTTGGAGGTAACTTTGTAATTTTTGTCAATAGAGATTATATGGAATCCTGTTTTCGTCAAGCATTGTACTTATTTAACACGATAATTAATGCTGCAGTATTTTAGACATAACGGAGGATCATGCTTTGATTAGAGGTATTATAGAACTAGCTATACTACATAAGCTAGCTGATACACCACATGGCCTCCACTCCGCTCGAGGAATCGTCTGCTTTTAGGTTAGGACCATCAGTCCTTCGACAGACAATGCTGCCGACTCTGTTGTTCACAAACTAAAATAAATTTAAGTTCCGTGCATCTCTTTCTTTCTATTTCATTAAGAAAAGGACAGAAGATAAATTTTAGTTTAGTCCTGCCAATGCCACTTCACCTTGCTAAGTCTGCAACGTAAACAGATAAAAATTTAAAGAAATCTCTCCTTACCTTTTTCATTGTATACCCGAGAACTTTGTACTTAATATTTCCTTTTTTATTTAGATCTGCAAACCATTGAAACGCTTCATCTGTCCTGTTTACATTAAACAGTTTTATGGATTTCCAATCCGTCAATTTGACCGTCTTAGTCTCAACGACTATGATGCCTATATCATCGAACATCTGCCTTGTAGGTTTCGAGGGCACCACAAATACTCGCGCTTCGAAACGTTTGGACATGTACAATATTGTTGTATAGCTTACTTTTAAACTGGAAGTAAGATTAGGGATTATTAGTTTTACGTAAAGTGTAGGTGCACGCCTCTGATACCGGGGTAAATCATTATCATGATCTGACTACAGAAGTCTACTGCTGGACATAGGCCTCTTAAAATGCACGCTCAAAAAAATTATCTGCCTAGCCTTTTCCCAACTATATTGGGGTCGGCTTCCAGTCTAACCGGATGGAGCTGAATACCAGTATTTTACATGGAGCGACTGCCTATTTGACCTCCAAATCACATAACCAGTAACTGGGTGATAAGATACCTCTTGGTAAGACTTGTCAGACTTTAGGGCTTCTGACGACCCGTAACGACTGTCAAAGATCAACGAATGACAGCCGGGACCAACGGCCTAACGTGCTTTCCGAGGCACGGAGGAGTCTCGATATGTAAGGATGGTCACCCATACACGGACCAACCCGGGCAAACGTAGCTTAACCTGACGGATCGACCCGTGCGGCTGTTATTACTTAGCCACGAGCTCCTCTATTCCAATTCTCTTCCAATTGCACGCTATTCAACTCAATTCTCGGCAACTTCTGCAACCAGCCACCCTACAAAGATCGTCGTTCCACCTAGCCTGCGGACGTCCTACTTTACGTTTGCCGATTCGTGGTCTTCACCCAAGAACACGTCTACCCGAACGGTCATCAGTTCTCTGGCTAATATGGTCGGCCCATTGCCACTTCAGCTTGCTTATTTACCAAGTTATTAGTACCTTGATAGGCCTCGCTGGTCTAGTAGCGGTTCAAAGGCGACTACTGCGCATGGGGTCTCCTGCACTGCCGCCCGTACCTAAGGGCCGGCGCACATCTGGCAAGGCGTAGCGCAACGCATTCGTCACTGCCAAACAAATATCGACCTTGCATAGGTTGGAATAAAGTTGAAAGTAAATAAACCTCCATTAGCTCGAGAGCGCCTCTAAGTGTGAAATTACAGTGGGAGCGGCGCGGGTAGCGGAATCCGCTGGCGTGTAAGACGCACATACTTGTGTACCAAGGTGCACCAAGTACGAGCGGGGCGGGCGAGCGGGTATCGCGGCGGGAGAAGCGTGTGTCGCGGGCGGGGCGGGTGGACGCAAGTCAGTTTGCGTTTTCCGCTCGGTTTGTTCATAACTGTGTTTGTACAGCATTTAATATGTAGTCAAAAGTTGTTACGGTCATTCGAGTGTATTCATAAAATTTATCTTCATGGTTTCGTAGCCTTTCGTATAAAGTATGAAATTCACCATGTCTATACCGATCACTATTAATATCGTGACGATTGCTTTTAGAAAAAAAAAGGTCCCACTTTATATAGGCGCTAGCTTCCAAATAATCGGACATTTTAATTTAAGCAAATATTAATTGCACACGAAACATAGAGAAACGTCCAAACCGCTCAAACGCTCCGTTGCTACTGTGTTCATCTATTGAAATGAGCGTTTTCCGCTCGACGCGTCACCCGCTCATCCGCCCCGCCCGCTGCCACTGTAATTTCACACTAAGCGGAAAGAAGCGGGCGTCTCAGGTTATTTATTTTCAACTTTATTTTTAGGCACGCAACGTTGATATTTGTTTGACAGTGACAACCGCGCCGCGCTGCGCCTCGCCAGGTGTGCGCCGGTGGCGCTTCCAGCGGTCTCTGTCAAACTTATCCAAATTCTGAACCGACTAGATTGCAATCGACATGCTAAGGAAAGGAGTACACCTCTGCCGAGCCCTTTGGGAAATTGGGTACGGGGGAATGTTATCTGAAAGTACCTACGTGTAGATACACCGCGCTGCTGTGATAAAGATGGCCTTATCAATGCAGACAGCGGTGCACATGTGCGGTATGTCAGCGGAGCGCGAGTGTATGACCCGCGCTATCCAAGGGTACTTGGACTCCTTCGCCATCGTAGCATCCACCTGGTAGTTGTCTAACGATGAGAAACCTGTAATGGCGGCCATTATTTATGTTATTGGATGGCAAACAAACCGATGGCCAACATGATGTTAAGTGTTCCGCCTAATAGCTGAGGCACCGCAGATGCTTTACTAATGTTGCTATCATGAGAGAAATGTCTCATATTCCTGTAATAATATCAGCAAAATGCACACGTCGACACGAAATTCACTATGGTAAAAACTTCACACAAAATACGAAATAAATAACACTAACAGCTTTCATTCAAATCGAGTTTTTTAGAGCTACGGCCAGGGTTAGGGGCCCTCACAATAGGAGGAGCTAATAAATTCAAAGATTCCAAAATTTCAGACGATTCCGATGTGAACGCCAATTTAACCAACAAAATATGTAAAACTAACTTGAACATTTTAAAATAAAATAGCACTTTTATGTTTTTTTTTATTATAGTTTTTATTTCATACATTGTTTTTACAATAAAGCAAACCATATCAGTTTGCTGTGCACTTATCAAACGATATTGAAAAACAGTTTAAGAGCAACACAGACGAGAGATTTTTTAGAATAAAATGTGTGTCGACAAAAAAGTCTTTCATCTGTATGTCCTTAAAATTATATGAGAGGTACAGTTTACAAAATGAATGATATTAAAAATTAATATTTTTCATTTCAGAATTTTAAATACTTCGTATAGTTAACTGGCACCTATAAGTCAGGAATGTTAGATAAAACATGATAATTTGAAATATAAAATGAAACTTAAATCAATTTAACACAATAGTCTAACAATATTATTTATGTTTATCAATAATAAGTTTAAATTAGGACTAAATAATATAATCTTATTTTTAGGTCAATATGTACGTTACAGTGACGCATATGCAATGTAAACTGAGCTTACGTTTACTGCAAAAGATATTATAAAATTTGAAGACATTTTATAGTTAATGCATTTCACGAAGGAGTTCGAGGTAAACAGAAAATTAAATACATTACATACTCGACTATATCGATACAACTGACTCTTATAACATTATTTCTTACATACAGGGATTTTAGCCAATGCGTACCTAAATAAAATATAGTAATTAGTGACTCAGTACTCAGTGATAATATTCATGAAGAAACACGGTTGTTGAATGTACATTTTTTTAAAGTTATTTTTAGCAATATTAAATAGTATTCAACTACTTAAGGGGATGCGCTAAGGTAGCCCGCTAAGTTCATTATAGTAAGTAAGTTAAAAAAAAAGTAAAATAGTCATTCAATACACTTTTATGAATTTAGAGAGTTATATTGCTGATACTAATGTTTATAATTATGTAAATCCATATATGTTACGATCGCGAATCATATTTTAATCAACATACAACCTGATACTGACCTGCAAATTGCAAAAAACGTGAGAAAATTTGAATTTCGCGGGCTAGCCGGAAGCTTTCGCCTTAATTGCAGATTTTATTCTATACTAAGTCACCATACAAAATACCTACTATTTCACCCCCTAAACGATCTCATACTTGTCTGGATGGAAGCTGATTTCCTGCGAGTAATCCACGGGCGAGGTCTCATCCTCTGCATGCGTCACTTTCATAGCCTTCAGGAGAGCCAGCGACGTGTCTGATGTCCACATCACCGTCAGGGGGAAGAAGTCGTTTGGAACCGCTGGGGTTACTCTAAAAGGGAGAAATTGGGGGTTAAACTTATGTGTCAATAGTTTAACAGATTAGGAAAGCTTTTTAACAGTCTTCAAAAAAGGAGGTTCTGCGTGTTTCTGTATGTGGCAAAAAACTAAAATACAGATCCAAAGACACCGACTTCTGAAATTAAAGTTATTTTTCACTTTATAGGGTTTTTTTTGGAAGCCGTTGTCGAACACTGACGTGTTGGCAGAACTAAGGAGAATTTTATAAAGTAGAATAGAATATAAAAATTGAGATATATACAATGTGTTTTTTTATATCCCATAACTCTAGGGTATGATTGAGACCATATTCAAAGAACCAACTGGCAAACGAATTATTCTTCAATCATAATTTTTTTTTGTTTTCATTTTTCATACAAAATAATTCGACAAAGTCACGATTATTAATGTAAAACACCCTTACGTGAAATATTTATGATAACGTCGCATTCATTTTCTTAGCTTTAAATATGAATGCATTTTTCATACAAAACAATTCGACAAAGTCACGATTATTAATGTAAAACACCCTTACGTGAAATATATATGATAATGTCGCATTTTCTTAGCTTTAAATATGAATGCATTTTTCATACAAAATAATTCGACAAAGTCACGATTATTAATGTAAAATACCCTTACGTGAAATATGATAACGTCGCATTTTCTTAGCTTTAAATATGAATGCATTTTTCATACAAAATAATTCGACAAAGTCACGATTATTAATGTAAAACACACTTACGTGAAATATGATAACGTCGCATTTTCTTAGCTTTAAATATGAATGATTGGTTTGAATAAAAATGAATGACTCTTATTTATCAATGAAACTTAGACACATCGAGAGTCTATTTTATATCTTCGAAACTATGCATTTTTGGACCACCTATTCTAGGAGTTTTGTGTTCTTTTTACTTCAATAATATAACCCTAGAGTTATGGGATATCAAAAACAACATGTTGTATACCCGCGAAAAACATAACCCCATAAGCATCACCTTTGTACGTTTTTTCTGTTCTTTTCTTCTGTCTGTTTATTATGGGTGTAAATAAATGCTTAAATAAATAAAATAAATAAACCCTCCTACTGACGCAGTCGGATAAAAATATTGAATGCACCACCATTCTTGATTTTTCTGGTGCTTTTCTCGACGGCATGTGAAGCCAAGTCAGAGACCCATGGGCGGCTTTAAGACTAATGACACCAGGTTAGTTACTAACCACACGAAAAGAAGAAGACCACGAATAATTTACACTTCTTTTTCATTTTTCATAATTTACACTTAGTGAAGTACCTGTCAGGGTTCGAACCTACAACTTGTAAGTCGCGGCTTGTACCACTGGGCCACCATTGTCCTTACTATAACTATAGTAACTCACGTGAACTCAAGACTGCCAGATTTCTGTTGCTTGTTGATGATAGGTATGCTCCAGATGAGCGTGCGTCCCTTCTGCGCGTAGCTGCCTTCCCATTGGTGCACCACCACTGACGTGTTGCCAGAACTAAGGGGAATTTTATAAAATATAAAAATTGAGATACCCGCGAAAAACATAACCCTCCTACTGACGCAGTCGGATAATAGTTATTTATGCAACTGTTATATAATAAGGGGTATTAAAACACGAATGTGGGTTCACATGGTGTTTTAATACCTAATTATTTACAGTTGCATACAAGACTTTCTCTACACCTATATGAATATTCTATAAAAGTTTCTTTGCAATACCAATATCGAACAAAAATGGCGCAGTACGACGTGAATTCGAATGTTTTGTTTTTAAATTACGGTGCTTTGTTAGTGAAACGCTAGTGAATGACAATGTTCTTTTCTTGAAATGAGTTGCATCATGAAATTCAGTACAACATTATAACACCCGTTTGGATGATATGATGGTTACTATGACACTGGTTGTTTTAATTTGGCAATAAGCTAACTGTTTCAGAAACTTTTATAGAGGATTTATAGCATGGGTGTAGATAAAGATATTTAAAGCATCATTCTTTATTTCTCTTGTGCTTTTCTTTGGACGAATTGTGTGAAAGATGATAATTATGGCTAGAAAGGGCGGGGAGGGGGGCAAGGGGAGTGATTTCTGAGATGACAGCTGATAGGAAAGCTCCATACAGAAGAAAACATGTTGCGTGAACCCCAAATAAGTTGGGAAGAGGGCAGAAGACTATTGCATGCCTGCCCTGACATCAAACAATAGACAGTATTGTAAAACATTTTTAATTTTTCTTTTTTAATATCGAATTCTAGGCTTTTTGTTGCTACGTTGTTTTATTTTATGATTATTTTATAAAGTGAGTCCTATTTGTGCAGAATAATAAAAAATCTTTCTATTATTTTTTTAATCATCTTTTTGAATTGTGGAAGGGACATATTTCTCGCAAAACTGATGAGGCTGAAAAGTCCAGGAATGTCGTCCGCGTACCAGGAAGGGTTCACTGATGATGAATAGTGAGAGTAGTAAATAAGTACTCACGGTAACGGTATATGAATGTTGACGTCGTTGAGCGTGAGATGGTCGTGTTCGAGCTCGTACTCGATGTTGACGTCACAGCCGCCGCCGGTGCCCTCTGACGGCCAGCAGTTTACTGCAAATAATATACAGGTTAGATTAGGAGGTATTAGAGCTTATCTTAAATTCAGAATCTTACGTAAAAATTAACAACTTGAATGGCTTTAAATAATGATGTTTAATGAATGTTGTTCTTCCGATATAATGAAATTATACTCAGAGAGCAAACATGAATTTAAAAAAAACTGGGATGTTTTACAACTCGCACTTGACCAAAAAATAAGTAAGTATTCCAAAATTGTTTGAATGAAAATGATCTAATAGTTCCTAAGTCAGTTTCCCCATATCGTAGTATTATAATATTTGTGCCCATATCTATAAGGGATTCAGTTTCCCAGTTAAGAAAAATACTTTATAAGAGTCAGAGCTCGTGGCTAAGTAATAACAGCCGCACGGGTCGATCCATCAAGTTAAGCTACGTTTGCCGGGGTTGATCCGTGGATGGATGACCATCTTTACATATCCAGAATCCTCCGTGCCTCAGAAAGCACGTTAAGCCGTTAGTCCCGGCTGTCATTCTTAGATCTTTGACAGTCGTTACGGGTCGTCAGAAGCCCGAAAGTAGGACAACCAGTCTTACCAAGCGGTATCGTATTACCCAGTTACTGGGTTATGAAGGTCATATAGGCAGTCGCTCCTTGTGAAATACTGGTATTCAGCTACATCCGGTTAGACTAGAAGCCGACCCCAACATAGTTGGGAAAAGGCTAGGCAGATTGATTAGTCAGTGCTTACCGGACAGCGGCGCCAGCTTGTCGTCGTTGGCGTTGAGGCGCCACTTGAGCACTCCCACGTCGCTGTTGAGAGGGAAGGCGCGTTGGCTCTGCTTCAGGCCTATCACGCCATTCGCTCTGAATGCTTCTTTGTCAACGTTGGGGTGAGTCTGAAAACATAATATATTGTTGATGAAGTAGGTATATTTTTTGTTGTTCTTAGACCGAAACTATTGGCCGTGTCTCGGAAAGCACGTTAAGCCGTTGGTCCCGGCTGTCATTTCTGGATCTTTGACAGTCGTTATGGGTCGTCAGAAGCCCGAAAGTCTGACAATCAGTCTTGCCAAGAGGTATCGTACCCAGTTACTGGCTTGTGGAGGTCAGATAGGCAGTCGCCCCATGTAAAATATTGATAATCAGCTGCATCCGGTTAGACTGGAAGCCGACCCCAACTTGGTTGGGAAAAGGCTAGGCAGATGATGATGAGATCGAAACTATTAATTTTATCTTGTTGCATAACATAGGCGTTTATAGATTTTTACGCAAACAGTTAAATATCCGATTTCAGATTTTGAAATCGTTTTCGATATCCGTTTTCAGGAGTCGCCTCCGGCTCGTAGTTTCGATCGTCTTTAGTAATATTATTCGGTTGTAGTGCACTATTTTACAACTGTGCAACAAATAATTGCTTACAGAAATCTACTCTTGGCGTGGTTTTGTGAAATCGGTTTGTCTAGTTCGGATTATCGATACGTCATACGATACGATTTGTGGCTGAAATCGGATTTTTGATACGTTTTGATATAAATGACGGTTATCTAATGCTTAATTTATATGCGTGTTGTTTATATGTGTGTGTTGTTTTATTTATTTGCGTGCTAAGACAAATCAATTCTCTTTATCTTCACACACTTTGGATGAAAAGGTTTCGTGGTCACCGCTCGCTTCGCTTGCTCGGCTCGCGCGCGGTTTGTCAGAGTTCTGACCGAACTTAACCTATTTCACCCAGGTCACAATTTTAGACAGTTAATCCTTACTAATATTATAAATGCAAATTATTAATTATTAAATAATATTAATTATGAATTATTTATTATGAATTAATTATTTATTGTCTGTCTGTCGCGCTTTCACGCCAAAATTAGTGAACCGATTTAAATGAAATTTGGTACACATATAGTCTAGAGCCTGAGAAAGGACATAGGCTACTTTTTATCGACATACCACGCGGGCGAAGCCAGTAATGTATAATATTGATAGACGAAATTCATAATTAGACGGTGACATATACATTACCTGCAGTTGCAGTGGCCTGGTGTCCTTATTGTCGACGTGCACGTGAATGCGCGCGTACTGCTCGTTGCTGATGCGCAGGGTTAGCAGACCTGATTAGAAAACAGATAATTATGTTAAGTAAATGCAACAGTGATTTTAAGGACAATATTTTAAATAAAAAGTTATGAGAATTTCTTTTTTCTTCTTCGACAACTTTTAGAAAAATGAAAAGTCCTGTTAGAGCAACACTTACCGCTAAGTTCAAAGTTCTGTACATCGCCATCTCTGCCGGCTACCAAAGTGAGTCGCTCCTCGAAACGCAAGTGTACACTGGGAACAAAATGAACTGTTACTTCGGGGCCTGTCATTTATTTCAGGCTCTAATGGCATAGGAGCTCGTTGCTTAGTAATAACAGCCGCACGGGCCGATCCATCAGGTTAAGCTACGCTTACCAGTGTCGGTCCGTGAATGGGTGACCGAAGCCGACCCCAACATAGTTGGGACAAGGCTAGGCAGATGGATACTTACTCCTTCTGGTCGTGCGGCGGCGGGCGCGCCGGGCCCGCGTCGGGCTGCGCGGGCGCCGCCAGCGCCGGGACGGCGTCGCCCTCGCTGCGCAGGCGCGACACGAACGACTCCGCGTCCGTGCCGCGGGAACCTAGCTTCATTGCTGAGCGACCCGCTGGGCGAGCTCTGGCGAAGGAAAACAAATGAGAGATAACATAATATCATGCCTATTTACCCCAGAAGAGGTTAGAGTCGTAGGGGTCTCACGCACTAGGTGGCCACAATCAGGTGTAGGTAAGTATCTACTCGTTCCTACCTATCATGTTTGAAATAAGATTAAAAATTTAAATAAGCTTTTTTTACAGTCCTTTCAACAGATTTTGACTTCTATTGCGTTGGTGGCATGACAAATGACAGCTGCAGTAGACAGTTGGCATTGTGTAACCTTTTTTACTTTTAATGCCATCCTTATGCCTACGATATAGAAGTCAAAATCGGTTGAACGGACTGTAAAAAGGTTTGTTTAAATTTCTAATCTTATTTCAAATGGTGTATATAGGTGGGTAATGTTATAGCTACTGGTCGCAGCGACCAGGAAAACTAAAGAAAAAAACCGATACGAATCGCGTACTCGGTCGCAACTAGCCGCGGACCATACAATACCACTAGACGGCCACGACTGACCGGAGTGAGGCCGTAGTAAAATTACGAAGATTGATTGAACATAGACTTGTGTACTTACGTCTCGCGCGCGGGCGTGGTTGGTATCTTCTCAGCGATCGGCTCGGATTGTGCTGAAGATGACATCGAGGAACTTCCGAAACTGCTTCCTACAAGCATTAAATTACTATAGGAATATTTTCTGAGATTGTGTAATATAAGTTTGTACAAGGTATGGTCAGCAAGAAAAGTAGTTTAACTTCAGATTCGAAATAATTCTTATTATTCATCGCTAAACTCTGAACTGAATTCTGGTAGGTTAGGGTTTTTTTTTAAGAGATGCGTTTTTTTACCGTCTGTGCCAATTGCCCAGATATGGGCCGACACACACACACTTTTTTTCTCCATAAAAATATACTATGACTTACCGAATGACATCTGACTGCGCGTCGGCACCCCACGCTTGGCAGCCTCCAATCTCTCTCGTTGCAGCTCCTTCGCGCGTTCACGCATGCGATTCGCAGCTTCGCGCTCTTGCGTCTAAAAGCAAAGAAAACTAGTTCAAAAGAGTTCCCGCATCCAACGATTCCTACGACCTTCGCCGAGTTGTCGGTCGACGAGCGACATTGTATAGTCGATCTCGTAAATACTTCAGAAATTCAGAATAGAATGGAAAGGAAACTTTTATTTTCGGACACAGTCCATAGCGTTAGGCTCTAGATGCTGTCTAGAGCTGTCAACTGCAAATTTGCAGTTTTAATGCAGTTAGTTCGACTGCAATAAAACTGAAAACTAACGAGAGTCGTACTAACTGCATTCAAACAGCGAGTTTGCAGTCGGAGTGCAGTTGGAATGCAGGCCGTCTGTCTAGAGCCTCTCTAACACCCTGAGGTTGAAAGTCGGTTGCACCTCCTAAAGCAAGAAGGTCTATTGGTCTAAGACAGTTTCGACGTTAGTGAAGTGTTCTAAAAGTAGAATAGCCAATTATAAGGTTGATAATATTCTACTTATAATATTATATTGAACAACTTTTGGGTTGGCTTTACAATAAGGCTTCTTGTATATGACGCCGGAGAAGCACTGGCGCCGGGACCACAAGATGAAATAAAACAAAATTATTTCAAAAACAAAAAACCCGCCTGCAAAAACGCATAACTTAAAAGAGAAAAACAAGCATTATAATCTGTAGAATTTTGGTATTACAGGCGGGGAACAAAGCAATAACCTAAAATATGGTGTAACTTTTGTTTGTTCCCCGCCTGTTATACCAAAATTCTACAGATTATAATGCTTGTTTTATTTCAATCTTTTTTTTTTTACTTTTTTTTTTATTAAATTATATTTTTGAAATTACTTAACTACTAGCTTTTATTTGATACCAATATTGTAATTTATTTAAAAAAAAAAACCTTCCGCTCCCTTTTTTTTTTGTTTGCAGATGAAATAATATTTCATCTTATATAAAAAAAATATAGCCTATGTCACTCCCACAATTAAGACGAATCTAACGACACCTCAAATGTTAAAATCCATCAAGCCGTTTAGGCTACAGAGCGTGCCAAAGAAATAGACATACATACATACATACAAACATACATACATACATACATACTCTCGAAAAACATTACCCTCTTTCTGGGGCAGTCGGGTAAAAATTTCATAACATCTCAGAATTCAAATTTAAAATCTACGGCGCCGGCGCCGCACGTCCTCCGCGTCATGTACGAACAGGAAGCCTATAAAGGTTTTCATGAATTATTGTGACTTAATTTTTACATACCTGTCTCACGGCTTGGTAGATCTTCTCCTCATGGGAGTCCATCTCGACGAAGGAGCGCACCTGATAAAGGAAAAATCTTCAGTAATCATAAATATTGGAATAAAGAGTCAAATTGTATTTCACATCAGCACAAAAACGGTTTTGTCGACGGAAGAATAGATAAAATTTCAGATGTACAATCAGAATCTGTCATTTTGTCTATTCTTTCGTCGACATAACCCGTTTCTATGGTGGTCATGCTCATGCTACGCATGCAGCATTGACTGATAAGGTTCATAAAGCAATCTATACTTTGTTGAATCACTGCAAAAAAAACATACAATTATTTTATTTCTATAATTTTTTAACGGGACCCTATTACTAAGGCTCCGCTGTCTGTCTGTCTGTCCGTCTGTCACCAGGCTGTATCTCATGAACCGTGATAGCTAGACAGTTGAAATTTTCACAGGTGATGTATATCTGTTGCCGCTATAACAACAAATAAAAACCAGAAGAAAATAAATATTTAAGGGGGCTCCCATACAACAAACGTGATTTTTTTGCCGTTTTTATACATAATGGTACGGAACCCTTCGTCCGCGAGTCCGACTTGCACTTGGCCGGTTTTTTTTCTCTATAATGGGTGTTTACTGTTATAATTTTACTGTAATATTATTTTTTCTGTTGTCTATGATTTTAAAATAAAAAAAAACAAGTAGTTCTTGTTTGTATGATTTTCGTGTATTTTATTTTGATTTATTTTAATGATGTCGTCCTTGTCAAACTTGCTGTTGTACCTAGACAGTAAGTGAATGATGTGGTCTCCTATAATTGGAAGTGCACACTTGTATTTGTCCCTAGTTATTGACATGTAATTGTGTAGCCTCTGTTGGCGATCAAAGAAATAAATAAAAAATAAATGTAGTATTAATAAAGTCAGGGAAATGAATTGTTTATCTTTTTGATGACTTAAATTGTTCATATATTTTTGAATTTTCTTATTCACGGAAAATTGATGTAACATGTCAATTAGATAAACAATTATTTCTGTGACTGTACATAAAATTATGATGATAACACTGACCTGTGCCAAGTTGACACTCTCCCTGTACCCGAGAGCCACAATCTCATCAAATGCAAACAGCAGGTTGAACGCCTGGTTCAGTACCTCTACCTCTGTCAACTGAGTGCAGTATTCTGGCACCTGGTAACATAGAAAATTATGTTATTACATGAAAGGTATTAAAAAGTAATTCTTATAGCTCTCACTAATTTTTTTCCTTGATTTTGTTCTTGCTACTTTTTTTCTTTCTTTTCTGTATTTATCCCTTTTCTTTTTACTTTTGTTTGTTAAAAAGGAATTATAAACAATAGAGAAGAGAAAAGAGTAAAAAAAAAAAAAAAAGTAAAACATTATAATTTTCATAAACTATTATAGACAAACACTTGACATGTTGCCTATGGTTTTAAGTATTCAATGTGACGGTGTAGGTACAATGTAGAAGATGGTGAAACTAGCTGGAAATGAGTAGGTAAGTAACTAGGTACACTGTCTTGGTCCACATTTGTTCTAGACCGAAGTTATGTAGGTATCATCTACTGGCAGGATACTAAATACCATGTGAGAGTAAGAATTTTATCCAACAGTAGGATAATGTAGTATTCATACTCACCACTCTGCTAAACAAGCGCAAAGTCTCCAGATCCTCCAGGATGTTGCTGGCTTTAGTGGTGATGAGCAGCATGTACAGCTTGTCCAATGGCTGGTACACATATCTGTAATAATACAGGTATTAGGAGTGTGTTGGTTTTCATAATCAATCAATGAATGGCATATGAAAGTCTTATGTAATTTATTTAACACAGGTACAATAATAATTTATTATCTTTAAACCATTACTAGCTGCCGCCAGCGGCTTCGCCTGTGTGTAATCTTTATAAATTATAGCCTGTGTTACTCAGGGTGAATGTAGCTTTTTAAATTGGCGCAGTAGTTTTTGAGTTTATTCATTACGAACATACACACAAAAATACAAATCTTTCTTCTTTATAATATTAGTGTAGATTATTGTACCTATGTTAAACAAATGAATAAATGACTTATGAAACTTTTTAAAAATGAAAAATTAAACTCTTTATTTAGGTAGGAAGACATGATAGGTTTACATTTATTACTAGTTAATACCAAGATAGTACACAGATATAGATAGTCCCATCCATGAAGATGCGCCCAACTCCTCTCTGCTCCATATTAAAGTTCAGTAATAGTGGAGTGAGGTGCGTCTTCATGGATGGTACTATCTGTACAAGATGACCCTTCATTCTTAAGCATGGAAATGGCCTGTTACAAAAGGAATTGTGCTACCAGATTTACAAGAAATGTCGACAGCAGTTACCTAATTCCATTATTTTAATTCAATGATATCTTATGAGAATGTTAGCACACTCACACTACAGTTAATAGTGACATAATCTCATTTTTTGTATTTAAGTTATAAAGTTTCCAGTATATTTCATCAACATGAAGTAGTAAACATGTTCTAAAATCAATAAACACTGTCATACTTTGCTCTCATGCTTCCTATTAGTAACAGTTAATTAGAATAATAGGCAGAAACCTTATCAGATAACCACACAGCCAAACATAATCAATAGTAGTTAAAATAAATACTTGGACATGAGTTTCATCACCTGACAGATTCAGTTTCGACAAATGTATGTTGTCGCCCGCCAGTCATGAGCTTGGGGAAGGCAGCAAGCAACCCTTCGATACGTGCTTTCGTCATCTCCACGAATTGACGTGAAACCAATGCTGAAAATTACGTTATGTTTATGTACAATTTCTTCCATAATACGAACTTTTAAATGATTAATTATAGAGTGAAGATAAAGTAAAGTACCTTTTCCTGACTTTGTGCATACTGTTGCCGCTATGAGCACCTGAAAATACACAAAAACACCTCAGAAAACTATAAACATAAGCCGGATGTCTATCGCAATTTTTTTAGAGAATAACCACTTTTGTATTGAAAATGAAGCGTTGGTAGGTGTGGGTATATGTTAACAAGTACTGTTGAAAGTATTACCATTTTGATTTAGCTTTTAATTTTTCTCAAATAGCATAAAATAATCACAAATTGCTAACTTGACAGCCAACACAGACCGAGGTGACGTGTAGAACTTTTTTTTAAATAATGTTGCCCTCTTACTCGGAATTTCGGATAATAATTCCCGTATCCGAACGCAGCTAAACAGATTATTGGCTCAAAGACCGATAAGGTGATTTATCAAAATGTTGACGGACTTTAGAAAAAAAACTTTCTTCTGTGGTCTATTATCATTTATCCTAAATTAAATGTCAAATTTGTCAAAAGTAAGCAAAGCACATTGGGGTTATTGTTCGTTTTTTACCCAATTTTAACGTTTATCTCGTATCTTTTCACGTAATTAAGATAATTAGTTGAAGTGTTCAATTAAGCCATTAGAATGATGGAGGTTTTTATTTGATTCGGTGTCTAAATTCTATGGAATACACTTGCATACCACAGAAGCCAAATAACAGTAGTAAGTCGCAAGATTTTAATTATTTTGTATTGGTACTTATATGTAGTGGTTCAGGTGACATGCTCTCGAGTATGCGTTCGTTGTAAATAAGTGTTACCGTCATTATTTTTCGCTAATGGTCAAACGTTTGATTTGCATACAATGATATTTTCTTTATGCTTGATTTATAGATAATCTTTTCATCCAATAATGTTCAGAGTTGTTAATACGTGATCATGCCGTCGGTAAAGACGGCTGGACACTGCTCTGACTTGTGCAGTTTTAGTATTTCTTCATACAAAAGTTGTGTAGAGTATTTTTAATGTTTTGATGTCATGGAAGAGACATATCTTATTGATAGTGATAATGAGGTACTCATTTTGTCTTTCTATCTTTTCTTAGCTCACTCTTACTACTATAATAGAACTAATTTATTTTGTAGTGATTTCATTTGCAGTGTTTATTTTGTTTTTAACAATAGAATGTGAAAAAATTGGCATTATTAACACTTTGAGGGACACTAAACGCCCATGGGCGTTATAACAATAAAACTTCCAATTTTGTCTCGTTCAGTGTCCTTGAATGCGTTAAGTAGGCAATGATACAGTTCCATAGGTCCTATAAAATGTTAAGGTTTGTTCTTACCCAATTCATTCAGAACCTTAAACTATGACATTAATAATACTGAAGGACTTTATTGACAGTCCACAGTTGAGAAGTATGTGTAGAGATGAAGAGATGTGACGCGTGCCGTGTCCGTTCAGAACGGAGGACGGAGGAGAGAGCGGAGCACGCGGGGGACAGAGACCCGCTCATAGACACAACAACTGTCTCTCAGGACGACGCTTACGATAACCAAAATTTAGTAAGATTAATACCATTTTCGTAGTTAGCACTGATATTTTTTTGTGTGCACTATTCATATTCCGTGCACTCATTTCGTTGGTTATATGCAATATTTTATGTGATTTGTCTTTTGTTTACTCTGTGTCTTTGTCTCAGCATCATGTTAATTATAGTGTTTTGACTGTAGAATGTAAATTGATAATTATATATAATTTATTGGTACTTTAAAGTGCATATGTGTGATAAAAGAACAAAAACAATCTTGGGTTTATTTTGTAAATACTGTTGTTTACATATATCTTTTTGTAATCTATTATGATAGGGTAATGAAAGTGAGAGCAAATGTTTCACACACAGTTCACACTAACTTTCTAATTCTAATGATTATGAGGAGTTTAAGAAGTGGATTTTTTAATGAATATTAAAAAATTGGCCACACTTTTTATTTATGGGAAAGCAGCAGTGATTTTTTTTTTACGTAGTGTTTTATTTCTCTGGATTATTTTATATGTGGGGAGGTTAATTAGTAGTAAAACAAACTCAAAACACCTAAATTGGTACTAAAACTCTGGACTAAAACGCTCTCGTTAACTCGCACGTTCAATGGGTTAAGTCGCGCAATGAGAGGGTTAAGTCGCGCGTTGAAAGGTCTAAGTCGCGGGTTGAAAGGTCTAAGTCGCGTGTTGAAAGGTCTAAGCCGCGCGTTGAAAGGGTTAAGTCACGCGTTGAAAGGGTTAAGTCGCGCGATGAGAGGGTTACTGACCTAGGAAAGTGCGATTTTTTTCGAAAAGGCCCTTTTATAATAAACCGAGGATACAAATGATTTACCAGCCCTACAGGGTTGGGGATATATTATGAGGATCCATCTATAATACCCAATTGTATAATTATAGTAGCTACATAATAAGATTTCTTGTTACACCCCGTCTAAGACCCCAGATACACTGCTTTAGCATGCGACATGCACCTATGGTTACAAAACTAAAGCGCAGGCTACACTGAGAACGTAGCGAAATGTCATGTAGATAATGTTTCATTTCATACTTCGGTTCACACTGCGAAAGTGCGTATTATGAATGAACCGAAGCATAAAAAGACGCGGTAGCTACATGAGTGAAGCTAAACGAACTTAGCTTTGTTTCAATGTGGCCTGCACATAAAACAATGTCATCATCTGCCTAGCTTTTTTTCCCAACTATGTTGGGGTCAGCATCCAGTCTAACCGGATGCAGCTGAATACCAGTATTTTACATGGAGCGACTGCCTATCTGACCTCCACAAACCAGTAACTGGGTAATACGATACCCCTTGGTAAGACTGGTTGTCAGACTTTTGGGCTTCTGACGACCCGTAACGACTGTCAAAGATCCACAAATGACAACCGGGACCAACGGCTTAACGTGCTTTCCGAGTCACGGAGGAGTCTTGGTATGTAAAGATGGTCACCCATCCACGGACCAACCCCGACAAGCGTAACTTAACCTGATGGATCGATCTGTGCGGCTGTTATTACGTAACCACGAGCTCCTTACATAAAACTATGTGAGCAGTGAAAAAAGTGCTTTCAAAATTTTTCATAATCTAGCTATATTTATCGAGGTACCAAGTACCAACTAGGTACTAAATGTAAACAAATATTGCTGTTTGTAGAAAAATACTGCGCTAATGTGTTTTCACTGTTTATCAGATAAACCAGTAATTTATTGCTAGTAGGGATTTATTTTTAGACAAAAGATTATCACAATTAAATCGGGGTATCAAATATAAATCATGCGTAGCACCATTAAAAAAAAGGGTCGCTTCTGGTTGTATTTACAGGGATGTACTTATTTTCGGGCACGTAAAAAAAAACAAATAGGGTGTGAACCCGGTCGGGTCAATTCGAGTTATTTTGGGGTCCGGTCCGAATCATATGACTGACCTTTATCGAAATGATAAATACGGTGGAGTCATATTTCTGATTTGGAAACCCTTGGGATCTCGGATACCGGCCTGAACATAACATGGCTACAGACCTCTTTCGTAAATAAACTCAAATGGTTAACGTATAGCGATTTTGATGAACTAGTACCTTATTCTCAGGAAATTGCGATATAATATAGGCATGGAAATACAGTAATATTATTTGATATTTCCATCCACTAAGCTCACTATCGTAGAAAGTAAACAAAGAAAATTCACTTGGTCATTAACAGCTACTGATAGCAAGCCTGTCCAAGATTAAAAGTTTATTGCGGATTAAAAAAAAACTGATAAATTGATGCGACCATCGTATTTTTGTCTCTGGTAAATAATTAAAAAGTCAATGTGTCTAATATGGCGGGGACCTGAATACGCTGGTCAGGATTGCCCGCTTTTGAGAGCACAGCACACAGTTCTTTTTAAGTGAAGACGAAGCAAAGGCAGTCTCTGTGATGCCTTCAAAGGATGCGGTAGTGTTTATTTATGTGTTGTGCGTCATAAAGTGGTACAGAATATGAGATTTCAGTGATAAAAGTTACAAAGACATCGGTCAAAGTATGAAGAAGAAAATTAACATTACCATGACACCGAAAAAGGTAACTTGAAATAAACTCTTTATTAAATTTGCGCGCTTAGAAAATGCGCGATAATTAATAATATCGACCGTTCATTGAACCAAAGGGAAATAACACATCATATTTAGCGTAAAAAAAACACACGAGTTTTCTTAATTATTTAGTCGCAAGACTCGCAAGCCGCGGTCATGCGAAAACTCTACTAATAAGGCCACTTAAACGTATTAATGAATATTTTCGCTTTTATTAGGCTGGTTCTACAAGCACTGATTGCGGGCCTTTAGGCATGGAATAAAAATGATAACAAAACTTTTTATTCAAACGAGCCATCATCGCAAGCGCAACTTCCCGATACTTTACATGCGCCAGCATTTCCCCACCGCTCTCATAAGAAAACGATTCGAATTTCTTCCTCATTTCTAACTTAACTCAAACTCAAAGCATTTATTTCAAATAAATTCAGGCACTTTTGAATTGTCAAGGGGTCGGTCATTCAGAAAGATGAAGCCCATTCCAAAGCGTAGTAGGTTCCTATGGAGAAGAACGGGCAAGAAACTCCACGGACACTCTTTTAAATCAGAATCATGGAAAGAAATCAGATTTAAAACCATTTCAGTTAATTGATTGGTCACAAACTCCCCTTTTCGCTAAAAGCGATCTTTCCAAGCAAAATACCTCAAGGCATTAAAGTTGATGAACAAATTGAGTTCTAATTTTGCGAAAGAAATTCAATACACCACGATGTCCCTAGAAACCGCCTTTACAAAGAAATATTTACATTCGACACCAGTTTTTACGGCAAAAGTAAACGAAATTATGTATCGTGGTTAGCATCAGTCCTTGCGGCTTTTAATATATTCTAGCGTGAATTCAAGCGACATTAAGGTTTCTTGTTTTCAAACAAAACCTCGAGTCTGTCATATTGGTTCACGTTATTGTTTACTGAGTTCCTTATTGTGTCGCATAATAGGACTTAGAACTGACAAGATGTAGCAGGTATTTCAATGAGTGGTTTTAGGAAATGTAGATGGAATAATTTGCTAGCCTTGGAACGGACTTCTTCAAAAGTCTTCCTGCGAATTTACAATATGGTTGATATAGCTTTAAAAGAATGTTGAAGAGAGGTATTAGAACTTTATGTCAACGCACTTATGCACCTCCCATAAAATGTTTTTGGTACCATGCAAGCACCTTTAGGCGATGATTACCCCATAACCATCAAGTGGACTTCATGCTTGTTTGACACAACATAAATTACACAGCTCGGCAAATTTCTTGGTAATCCTACTATTTTGTTACATAACATAATCAGCCTATAATGTTCCCACTGCTGGGACACAGTACTATTTTGTTATGAGACATTATATTGGATGCTGTCCATCCTGTTGGCATAATCCCATGGCGCTATTTGTCGTCACTACTGTCACATCTACGGAAACAGAGATTTATGAAGCTACTATGTGCATTGGTTACAGACGATAAACATTTCAGTACTAATTTATATACCTTTTTATCACTATTCAGCAGTGGCGAAGGGTGATTTTTCGGGGGTGGGAACCCGGAGCAAAAAAAAAAGAAAAAAAAAACTATACTGACGAATCGAGAACCTCCTCCTTTTTGAAGAAGTCGGTTAATAATACTTGTTATGATGTCACTTCGGACCTTCCTTGTGGCCGCGAAAAGCTACTTCTTGTTTGTTTACCTAACAAAAGAACGGTGTCAATAAACCGTTTCATTAAATTCCTATTTTGATCTACTTTTCTCAAACTTATTTATAAACTCACATTCAAAAAGCCCGCTTTCACAAACCACGCACACTCACACAGTTCAACAAGTGATTTCAACCGCACTACCGCAGATCTATACTAAGCTCCTACGCTCCTAATAGCGCAACGCCATCTAACGAAAATATCAGAAAAGCAATGCTTTTTGTCAGTACAAGAACGAGATATCTCCATTAAAAAAATTCACAAATAATTAAACAGAGGGCGCGTTTAACGAGAAATTTTTAGGGAGTGGCATTTTACAATTCAGAGTTTTCGCTCACGGCCACTAGAGGGAATTGGCCGCGCGGGTGTAGAGCTTCAAACGAATTAGCGAAAAATCGTCAGATTATGAATGTAAAAACCCCTTTATTACATAAACTACTAGAATCTGAGAAAAGTAAACAAGGGAAACAATACATTTTATTTTATTTACAACTGCCAGTCAGCCATTCATATTTATCGTAAAGGGAAACATTAGAATGTTAGAAAAAACTATCACGTCGTTTGTAATTTATACTTATATCTGAGAGAGCACGGCCTAACGTAATTATGTGTTTCTTAATTTCAAAACTTAACCTTGGAAAGCATGTTTCCTCACAAAGAAAATAATCCTAAACAACAATGTACCACTAAGCTACCAGACGGGCCGCACGCGGGCCAAAAGACATTGTAGTTAATTAGAAAGTCCTTGACGAATTATTGCCGCCATCCTAATCCTACTGATAGTACTAATAACTTTTCAAATCTATTAAAAAATTTCAACTTATTAACTATCTACTTACCCCAAATACATAATTACAACGTACACTTTCACTAAAGTCAAAACACTTTAATCACTGTTTTATACCAACAAACTAATACTACTACTACGATTCTCGTACTGATAAACTAATGTATTCAATAAATAATACGAACAAAATGCAAATTAACTGCAAGTGTAAATAAATTATAATGCGATTACGTCAAACAGCAACCACACAATAGCGTCCTGTCCGAACTCCGAGCCGAACGCATTACGAAATTCAACGAAAACTACCGAACCGATATCGCGGCATCTCGTTCACGCGAACGCAAGTTTAGAGGTACAATAACTCGTATTTGACCGGCTTGCTTGAAGCGTATAAAACCGGGGTGTCACGTGACCGAAGTGACGTCATGACGCCTTGATTTTTGAAGGAGCGATAAGCCAGCCGCGCCGCCGAGTTATTTTAGAGAATTTTTTTTTGCTGTTGGGAGACAACAAAGACAAAACATTGAATGTAGGCGTTTTGTATAGTTTTAATTATATGGTGTATTAAATACCTATAGTGTGATTACTTAAAAGGCATTTTAAACACTACTGACTGTGTCATTTTTCAATGACGATAGAGTGGTTTTGTTTCGAATTCCAGAAGGGAAGCCGATAGGAATCGGCTTGTACGGTAGCTGCGGCCCTGCTATTCAGTACAAAACATGTTTAAGTAACAAGTCTTTCATTCAGCAGCTAAACTCTCTCTGCTTTCAAGCGTGCTATCCCTGCTTTCCAATAGTTCTTACTAGAAACCAAATAATTATCGTCGCTCGTTCAAGATCTCCAAATTCATTGAAAACATCGTGAATGATGAAACTCCACCTGTTCAGGTGGAGATTCATAGACGACTCCGCTTTGGAGAGTATATGTGCTGCTGTTCCACAAACTGGGACACTTAATATCATGTCCTGCGTGTCCTGTCAGCTGCACGATACAGGAACCGATGAATATTAGTGATGGCGCCCAACACGTAACCGAATTCTAGGCCGAGTTCATTTAGATTGTCATCGATAGGATAAGAAGAAGATGCAGAATTATGAAACTCGAAAAATTTAATAAGTCTTGTGAAATCTCAAGACTTACTTATTTAATTTTTCGAGTGAATAGATTCGTCGACAGCAACTTCACTTACCGGAGCCGATCAAAAAATCTTGTAGTTGTATCGTAGAACATTTCTTCCCGTACTTACAATTTCGGTTTAAAATAATTATTCCGTAAACTTTTACGACCAAAAACGACTCTTCTTATACCTACAGGCGTAGCATGAGCACCGTTTTGTCGACGGAAGAGTAGACAAAAATGACGTTTCCTGTAGACAGTAGACAGAACGAGACAGCAGCAAAATAGAAAGAGTCCACTGCACTTTTTACGAAATTCACTCATAGGATTTATCGGGTGTCAGTGTGATTTTGACAGTAAAGATAGAAAACTTTCTTCCGAAATAGTCTACATATAAAAAGACCTAGACAAAGATTGTTAGAAATGAAAGACAAAATGACAGATTGTAGAAAGATTTCTACGGTGGATGTCAAAAATGAAGAAACGAACTGTCACTTTGTATAGAAAAAGCTATGTCTATTCTTCGTAGAGATAGTAAGCGCCATGCTACGCCTGCATGTCACAGTAATGTATTTCCTTGTAATGGTGACTCCCCGTCAGATAGTAAACATACGTAACAAATAGTATATTTCTTGTAATGAAATGAATCATCAAGGGTTGTAGGAAATCTGAACCACTTGTTGTATTTATACCATCGGGTTTCAGCATTGTATCTATTTCAATTTCAAACAACCGTCAAAGGAAGGGTCTACCTTCTTTATGATACGCAAATCATATCAATCAAAACCAAAAAGAAGTACCTAATGCTGGAGGCTGGATAAGTGGAGATTGGCCTCTCCCTAGTTGAGAAAATACCTGGTTCTCCGTCTAACACATACCGTCTGTCTGTCCCTGTTTGCTTTTTTATGATTAACGTATCGCTATTTTACATTTAAGTTATACTTTAACCAATACAATCGTGGGTCCCGACATAATCTTGCATTTGATAACTCATTATTCTTGACGATCTGCCTTTCTATTTTCTCCGCCCTCTAATTTCTAAAGTTATGTCCCAAGTAAATGACAGTAACTCGACAATGAACTGTTGAATGATGTGTCATTAGTATTCTAAGTATTTGTCCCGTGTATACGGAAACCAATTACAAAATCCATTATAAGAAACAATAAAGGAAGTCTTGAAAAACTTCGTTATTGTATAAACAGGCTTTACGGCGTAAATCTGCCAAACCAGTATGTTAATAGGCCGTTTAACTAAGTCTTCAGTTACTTTTGTTTGGCAAAACAATAGGAAACTTGTAAATATCGCGTTACAACGCTCTACCACGACTACCAACTGGTAACTTCGACCGTTCGTAGTTCGTTCAAAGGTCAGGATCGTACCATTAGTTACCACTCGCTTTCTAGATCCAACACATGTTGTTTCTCACATTAATTATTTATGTAGTCTCTGATCGATGAGAAGACAAAGGAACTTGAACGGCTCGCGAAGTTTTGTACAAGGTCATAAGACTTATAATCTTGTTTAGAGTTAAACTTCTTAAGAGTTTGAACTTCAAAAGGTTCCTTATTGAATAGGTGTTTTGAAGGTTATTGTGTTTCATTTCTTCTTGTTCCTTTGGCAAATGGAAGAACCTCAAAAGAGGTCGTATTTCGATTGAAAGTATCTCCACAACAGCTTTCCAATTTCGATAACCTGTTGAGTCAATCCAATTAACCTTCGAGGAACACTTCTCCTCAATGCTTAGTTTTCTGAATTTAAACAAAAAAATCGCAGTAATTAGGAGTGTTTGTAATAGAATAGAATAGAAATATTTTATTTCAGACCGGAGTCCATAGGGTTAGTAACAATTTTACTTAATTTCTAGTGTTAGTACATACACAATCACAAATAAAAATATACAATTATAGCTCAGCGTGGAGCCGCATCCACCTCTGCAACATCCGGGAATCCCACCGATCTGCGAAAATACTAAGAATACTGTTGGTGCAGCCGCGAACACGAGTCATCAAGGATGAACATCTGTTCCTAATAATGGCGGCAAACCATCAATATTATTATCTGCAAACATCCCCGACGCACTACTACGCCACGGCAGCCGCAACAGCACTACAGACCAATACAGTAATACAGACCAAATGCAATAAACCCAAGATCCTTGCAACAATACGATATGCAATAACTTGACCCTAATACAGCTAAGGCGAGCTTGTTATCTCTCGAGTGCAAGTTAGGAGACAACTGTAGGAAACGGTACACTTTACGTGCTTCATAAGGTATGGCAAGCAGGCACGCCATATATGCATGCACTGCAGATATCTTTGCTCACAGAATTTGGAATAAATTGCTACCAGAGGGCCTAGACAAGTGACAATCGCTTCGAAAGCGTTTCGTATTTCTACAACGACTTTCATCAGGATTGACATAAGCTTTTCGATAGCTTATGTCAGTTCTATACATTTTTGCCTTTTCCATCATCGTTATTGCTGATAGAATGTCACTTTGTCTAGGGCCTCAGATTCGTGTTACGGCGTACTGTAGTGATTGTCGTAGAAAAAGTAAGGAAATGGGTATTGTGGAAATTAAACTTGAGTCCCCTTTGACATACCAAAGAATGTCGTTAAAATGGCAAAAGACTGATCGCACTGGTTGCAACTCCAAGAGTTATATAGAAGTTGGTGGAATCTGTTCCTAATTCATCGTGGTTCTTCAACTGTAGACAAAAACCTGACAGTTGTTAATACCTCCTATCTTAATACAAAAGTTGGAGATTGGACTTGATACTGAGTTTGATTTGCAAATCAACTAAACAAAAGAGAATGCTTTCCTGGATTTGAAAGTTCAGTGATGCAATACATTAGGAATTTGTTGATCTTTCAGTGCTGGGCCTACTGCCTCTTTTAGTCGGCAATCTTTGTAGCTGCTGGATCGACTCCCCGAAGTGAGTGGGACGTATAAGCCATCTATACATTAATACATCGTGACCTAAAAGCGTTTTTAGGTTATTCGACTTCGAGAAACGGTTAATGGTAAAACGTTCTGCAATCACAGCCGTTACTATTGTGATACGTATAGTGTTATCGGCTCTTGTTCGCACCGTTTCAACTTTATCACAACTTTAATTGTGTGGCTATCGATAGCGAGCAGTCCAATTGTTTCTCTGCCGAGAGTATGTTATCGGAATGTTATCGATAGTAACGGTATAGCTTTTAGAAGACTATCGCAATTTACGCTGTGGTTATTGACGTTACAAGCTGAGCGACGAATGCAGCACTGTCAATGCAGTCCAATTTAGTTTAATTTTTCATCATCTGCTGTGATTATTAACAGTACGCACATCAGTGGCAACAATTTGACATTTACCGTGCCTTTATGTCATAGCAGTAAGGGAGGTTTTCGTAGTGCACGTGTTACCACTGATATGCGGTTGACTTTACGTTACGTGTACATAATGACTAGACTCATCATAATTCATAATTCTCCTGCCCTTATCCCAATTTATTTGTGGTCGGCGCAACATGTCTTTCTCTTCCATGCTTCTCTATTAGTCGTCATCTCGGTTGTCACTCCCTTTCTAGCCATTATCATCTTACACACAGTCCATCCATCGTTTCTTTGGTCTTTAGCCATCCAAATTCTTCCTCAAAAGTTTCTACCATAATGCGCATAAACGCGACTGCAATGTTTAAAATATCACAAACGTGCGAAAAGATAAACCAACCTGTTGGTTTAGTACTAGAAGGTGACCAAGCATGATAATTAGTGTTACCTCCTTTTTCGAGAGATCTACGTCTAGCTGTATAACTAAATAGTTTAAAGTTTCATTTTATAATTAGACAGAGTTCATTTTGAATTTGAACAACACCCAAAATGTTGATAATTACGTCTACGACTTATCTGGAAAATTTCCAGATAAAGTTTGCAGAAGTTAATTTGTAATTTGAACACACTTGCTTATATAAGGATGTAATGGATTTTCGTGCTCAAAGCTAATAATGGGTTATTAAAGTTATTAGTAAATGAATACACTGATCTTTACAAGCAGTATTGAGTATATTAGTCAATCGTGACGGCACGTTCTAGGTGACTTTCTCTTGGGGATAGTTTTAGGCTGCCTGCTTACAGGCGTGCGTTGAGCTCTTTAAGTTCTGAGTTAAGGTCTGAGTTGGAGTTACACGATATTATTCTTACATTTTGTAAGGACTAGACGAGCGTGATTATAAGTTTAACAGAATTTATCGCTGTAGTGAGTAGCTTGTCTGTTACTGGTCAACCTATCAGGCAAAGATGCTCTGAGAAGCCAAGAATTGGCAGACAATCCAAACTTTTATGGCCATCTAACATATATTAACATAACATCACGCCTGTATGAAGGGGTAGGCAGAAGTGAACCTATAGTATTCCCACATTTCGCCAGTTATGTTTGAGTCCCATGTAAAAGGCGAGTATCTTGCCATTTAACCGGGTTCATATCCAGACTCCGGGCTCCTACTGAGAAATTCCAGATGCAAAACCTAATAACACTGCCCGATCCGAGAATCGAACCCAGGTCCTCATGCTCAGCAGAAGCCACCTTTAAACCAATGAGGCTCTGCATCTAACCTGCCATTTAAATTCAAGATTTTTGGACTGTAGATCCAAGACCAGTTTTGAACTGAATTAATATTATAAGTCTCCCAAGGCCGTTTTAAGGTAAAGGTTAGGTTCTAGGTTACGGAATTAGAAAGTAGAAACTAGAAACCTAAGTAAACAAAGTCGCAATCAAAAGCTAATGTAAGCTTTATCTAAATATTGACCTCGTAGCACAGTATTAAAACGACTTGCTAACAGGAGAAAGGTATATTTTACATTTCTTTATTACAGTTGGGCTGTTTGGCCTAAATATGGCCCTATAAATTCTAAACTAAAGCTCTTCCTGAGTCTTGACCTAGAACATCGTAAAACCTGAACGCAACTTTTCTAATTACTTACCAAATAAGTTTAATAAGTTTGAAATATTTAATCGTTTTTGCATAATTAATAATATACTCATTAAATGCCTTTAAGACCGTCTTCTTTGCTGTTACCGTTCCTAAAGCAGTCTAATTCAATCAGCCATTTTTGTTTGGGCCTTGAACGGCCTCATTTTATTTTTTCCTTTTACAACCCTTCCTATATTCATTTTCAGTTCAGCAATCTTCTGGCATTCCACATACATGGTCTGGCCAGTCCCATTTTCCATCAACATTAAATTTGTGTCCATAAACGCAATATTTTATCGCGGTCGGTAATTTTAAGTCTTAAAATTCTTACGTATACTTCGAAGGAGAATTGTGGAGTTTTCTCCAAAGAAAAATCTTTGCTCCTGAAACCTTTCGAAATGATTGTAATATGTATGCATTTTATTGTATACTAGCTTCCGGCCGCGGCTTCGCCCGCGTGGTATGTCGATAAAAAGTAGCCTATGTCCTTTCTCAGGCTCTAGACTATCTGTATACCAAGTTTCATTTAAATCGGTTCAGTAGTTTTGGCGTGAAAGCGCGACAAACAGAGTTACTTTCGCATTTATAATATTACGAAAGGATAGTATGTATTTTTTTGGTCGTGTCGGATTGCCATCCCATCGGACTATGAGAGTGAGGGAAGAGAGAGTGCACATGTGTCTGCGCACACACTTGTGCACTATAATATCTTCTGCGCCGAAGGCTAGTCTCCGTTGAGATTGGCCGCAATGGCCGAAATATGGTCTGGAGGACTATATAATATGTATGCATTCTGCACAATATTCACCATAGCTCGTCATAGGCTGAGCGGCCCCAGAGGTCGTGATCCCCAATTAATGAACAGACGGGCTCAGAACAGGGACACATGTGCATCTGTAGTTAACTCTCGATCCGCCGCGTCAATGATGTTTCTTGTTCCAATTTTGATTTTGTCGTTAAATTCGGCGCGAATGACCGCTTAAAATTAGGACGATAAACAAGGAGACTTTATTTTTGGAATAAATAAATGTGTTTGTTTTCTGTTTTGTGGGCAATGTCTCCGAAGTCATGTGGGTATGTATGTATCGTTGGGTTTTCTTTTAAGAATAAGTAGTTGGTTTTCCATTAGACACGCAGATTTTTTCTATTTTTGTTAAAAGAATAATTATCTTCTCATGTTCCAATGTTTCTGTCTAAAGTGGTTTATGCTGTGCTTTGTCTCTCAGTCACCATCTAGTTGCAGTAATGTAGTAGCACTATTTTTAGTCATCAGTCCGAAGCGATCGATTTATTATCGTTTCGATAACGCAAATACTATATACACTTTATTGACTGTTTACATCAGTGAAAACAAAAGAAAGTAACCGATAAGCCGGGCTATAAAATAGTAGGCAAATAAAACTGCCATGTTGATACGATTTATGTATTAACTTATTTAAATATAGCACTGGTTAATTATGTCGCGGATACAGTACTAACACGCATGTTTAGAAATATTATAATAGGCAGAGAGACGTCTTTTGGTAAACGATTCGAGTGCCCGACACTCGAATATTTGGCGTCGTGATCAAATATACAATCAAAAGTCTCAGCCCGGGTACCGTGACAGCCATAGAAACTGGTTTTCTACAGATTTTGTCGACGAAGAATAGACAAAATCTTGATTGTGATTGTTTATCTGTCATTTTGTCTATTCTTCCGTCGCCAAAACCCGTTTCTATTGTGGTCATACTTTTTAATATCGCGGGTTAAAATAAGCTTAACGCTAATGTATCGAGAGTCAACCGAAGTAATATAATTTTCTCCATGTATGACTCAAATTGTACAAAAAAGTAATTGGGTGGCCAGGTAGTGGTAATGTTTGTTGGATCGCGTGAATAAATGCTTGCTACTGGTGTTACACTTGTAAATATAACACTAGCGTATAAATGGGAGCGTTCACATCCAACCAATGATTGTTGTTTTTATTTACATTGGAATATATGCATACAATTATTGGATATTTATTTAGACGTAGGCTCTCAATTTTGATGGGTGATCGGAAAGCTGAAAGTTCTAAATAGCGCTTCCAATTTTCTTATATGGATTTGCTATTAAAAGTCATAATGTGTTTATGGTATATCTAACTAATATTATAAACCCGAAAGTTTGTAAGCATGGATGGATAAATGGATGGATGGATATTTGTTACTCTTTCACGTAAAAACTACTGAATGGATTTGGATGAATTTGGCAAACGGATAGTTTATAACCTGGATTAATACATAGGATACTTTTTATCCCGATATTCCCACGGGATCGAGACTTACGCGGATGAAACCGCGGGGCGCAGCTAGTGTACTTATACAGGCTGTAAGGGTAAACAGTCTTGTCATTCAAACCATGGGTAGTTGACTTAAATATAAAAATAAATGACCGAACACAACAAAAAAAAAACGTAATTTTCATTAAAAGATTTTTAAAAGTTTCTATCCGACACCGTGCTCTTTAGCGAAACAGCTGACTGACTGAGGGAGGGGTCGCGCTCGCGGCCGGTCAGGTCACATCCCGTACTCCCCGCCCGTGTTGAGACGCAAGTTCGTTGCCCTAGCGCATAGGACAACGAACTTGCGTCTCTTGTGGTAAAATGTAGATATAAAAAAAAGAAAAAAAAAGTTGTAATTTTCCATTGATTTTACGTTCTATAAATGAAACCAAACCACTGGTGGCAAGGATAACGGTGTTTACCCTAACACCCTGTATAGAACAATTCAGCAAGGTGAATAGAAATCAGTTTAACAGTTTTATGGATTTTGGAATGATTTGAGATAACATTGAGTCCGAAATTCCAAATCAAAAGCAAACTGCTACAATATGCTAAAGTTCTTTTGTCTTTCTTCTTTAAAAAGGAAAAAAGGTGTAACATTAGTTAAATCGCGTGAACACTTGCTAAGCGCCAGTTTTGCACGCCAGTAGTTAGCGAGGCGTTCAGCCTTTGTGACAAGTGGTGGCCTCGACATTGCCTTTGACGAGCCGTCTTTGACGGGCTGTTACGGCGAACTCGAAAAAGCGCTGTATTTTTCTTCTAATTCACATAAACGATTTCAGCATCATGCTAGGCCTAATGCTTGGGCTCACTTTGCGAAGTTGGCAATTTTTTTGAAAACCTCTTCTCGGTTACAGAAATACAAATAGTATTTCTTCCTGAGGAAATATTGAAACTTCGTGTTACTTAAAGTTAAGAAGTTTATCTCTTGTGTTTAAAGTTTGTTTCAAATAACTCCGAAAATAGAGTGGCGTAATTTAATTACAGGCACATGATCTCGTGACATTACAGCTTTGTTTCCGGGAAGGCAACGGATTGGCGATGCATTCGGTATTGCAGATGATCATAAAAGACGGTGCCCGCGTACCATCAGATGGATATCTTGAAAAAAAGTTATTATTAGCTTATTACAACTACCTTCTGTCTAGTTTGCCAATTACCTCATACTCATATTATATCAATGTGCTTTCGGGAATAAATCCACTTCATCGGATAACAGTTTACGCGAATATCTTATCTTTGACAATCCGCTGTCTGTCTACACCGGTCTTATCTACAGTGTGTTCAATACTATTGACATTGTAATGAGTTTGACGTAGTTTTGCGTTACATTAGGCATATTCCATATCTATGACTTATTGCTGATAAATAATTAAAATGATTTATTTGTTTTTTCACCCAACAGAATTGAAACGTCATTTGCAAATTGTTCCTATTTTTTCGCTGTCTTCATCGTTGTGTCGTGTCGGCTTAAAGTTTCACAGATGCACACTGTACAAGCTATTACAAACTTTGTCAATGATTATCGAATATCTGTATAAACTTGCGAAAGATGAAGGATATTAATCTTGGCTTTACAAGACACCATTATGACTTCCGTTCTTCCGTAGTTCCAAACCATTCTAAATGTAGGAATCAGGAAGTTTAAAATTACAGATCAAATTCAAAGAAACTGCTTTGAACAAACATCAATCGTTTACTCTCACGCATCTCAATATTTGTAGATTTGGGTTAACGACTGGGAGTCCGGAAAATATTGTCGGGATGCGGATTTAACATCGCGCTGTTTTAGGTCAACATCAGCAACTCAGCACTACCAGGAGGGTTCTCATTCACTCAAAAGACGGAATGCAGGTCAAAATTTGCAACTATTTCTCTCAATTTGTCTAGGCCTGCACCTTAAGCACGGGCGATTTTTTTCCGCGCATTCTATTTCGAACGTTGTGCTTAGCGCCGAAAGTTGAAAATCCAACAGTGTTTTTTCGAGGCGCTGGGATGCACTATGTTGGATTTTCAAGTGCGCGACAAAATCCCGCCAAGATATTTTGACTAACCCTTGCCAATGATTATGTTACGGGCCCAAATTACTTAATCCGTGACCATCATGGCTTCCTTCTATAGATGTTGCAGTGTAAGGGACCAGTAAGGCAGGTTTGTCCAACAAAATCCTTGGCAGTAAACCCCGAAATGGTACCCAAGAATCATACTTGTGCATCCAATTCTAGCTTATCTGCAGTTGTATTACGAATTGTCTCCGATGAACGAACACCATTCTAATCCAGGCTGAAGAGACATCATTTATTTACACTTTGCTTAACCTAGTAATCGGATTACGAAACGACTCGTGACTCCTCAAAGACGAACTAATCCCAGTAGAGCGGTGCTCTTAGATATCACTTTAGCCATTACTTAACGTATCTCCGAGGTCTTTAGCTCCATTGATTTGTTTTGGACAAACTCAAAGCATTTATTTCAATCAAACATTTACTTGCACTTTATGAATTGCCAAAGTCGGTCAGTCAGAAAGATGTAGCTAGTTGCCCATTCAAAAAGAAATAAGTCAATAGGCTCGCCCCCTATTACATGGGACTTAAACTTAACTGGCGAAATGTGGGTGTACTATAAGCACAGCTCTGCCAAACCCTTCGGGGAAAACAAGGCGTTATATTACGTTCT
This sequence comes from Lithophane semibrunnea, assembly GCA_947363905.1. NCBI lineage: Eukaryota > Metazoa > Arthropoda > Insecta > Lepidoptera > Noctuidae > Lithophane > Lithophane semibrunnea. The sequence continues at coordinate 9,609,578 of OX376212.1, read as the reverse complement.
AGTAAGTATATAAGTCAAAGTCTTTTCCTAATTTTTCATCGATATAATTCTGTAGCAGGCTATGAGAAAGTTAAATCAGATCTAAGCGTTGGGGAACTCCGAATATTATCTACTTTCTTAGCGCTCCCTTTGCGCGTTGGCACTTTGGCAATTGGCATTGGCTCCAATCGTAGAGCCTGGCTTACACGTGTTCCTGTAGGCGGGTCCGTAAACTCGAACGTTCTAATAAAAAGAAACCAGTAACAGTAATATCTGTTGAGATAAAATTACGTATTAGTAGGCATATTATATTCGCTTTTGCACTATAGTAGATAAGAACGACACGTGCTGCCGCGGTTTCACTTTCTGTTCTGTCATTTAGTTTGTTTTTAGAGACATGGTCAACAACTTTCGACCCACTGTAACATCGGATTTTATATGTAGAGCTAATTAAATTGTATATTAGCAAAAGATAATTCCTAATTAGCGAATTCATGAGATTAGTAAGGTGACTAACTTTTGAGATAATTCATCGAGTCGATCTGATTGGCTGAAATACTCTCTCTAAACTTAAGAAGGCACCTGATTGGCTGAAATGGACTCTCTTTAATTAGTAGGTACGTTTCTATTGGACTACCAGTATCGCACGGTCAGCGGCTGATCGTTCTACTATCAGCTGTGTCATAAAGTTCAACACATTTATTTAAAAGATAATAGACTACCGTTCGGGAAGTAACTGCGTGTGAGTCATTTTGTGGAAAGCATGATTTTTAGGAAATACTGTTAGAATTTATTTATTTATTTATGTGTATATAAATTAGTATTGTGGTTATTTGAATTTCTAATACGCTAAAATGTAACCATGGAAAAGTCTTTGCATAATTCTAATAAGTTAAAATAACCATGACCCCGATATACCTAACCAAACGTTTTAAATATCGACTAACTCTGCTATGTGGTAATTTAAGGTTTATATTATAATTTACAGATAAAAATGGAAAAAATCGAGAAACTATAGGCCGACCGCTTAACAAATTCCTTGACGTAGCTGCGCGGTGCGGGAGGGGTGACAGTTGTCACAAGTTAACGAATCACTGGGCTCTCGCATTACGACACATTAGCATCCCTCTCGCACCGCGCAACTATCTCAGGAAGGGACTCAGTTAAGCGGTCGGCCTATAGAAAAAATAATGGTTAGAGAACTTGAAGATTACCGCCCGGAAAAAATCACGGAAAAACGTCTAAGACAATACCGTACAAATTCTACGTTACGCTCTGTTTGATATGGGCCTCACAATTATTAGCTTACGTTTGTCGACCGAAACAAATCTTATCGCTAATTAGGTAGTGTTACGTACTATGGTCACGGATTTGTTAAAATAAAGACAATAGGTACCTTCGCATTTCCTGTATGTAGATTCGCCGAAACTACAGACCGTTCACTATAACTTGTCCCTTGCTGTCATATTGGCAATTCGTCAAGCTGTTTTCAATAGATTTTAACTACCAATCACATGACTGCAAAATTCAGTGCTACCAATAGCGTTCCGGGACAAGTTATAATGAACGCATAGCACTTATACTAGTCAGCTTTTCTATTCGTTGCCAAAATCAACAGCGAGTAATTTACAAACTATAGGCCGTTAAGCAGTCGGCCTAAAATAAAAGGTTTTTTTTTAATTATTGGGGCAAAAAGTTGGGTCTAAGGAGGTTGTTGTCCCAGTCGTGGTAACTGGCAGCGTAACTGCTAAAAACCTAACCGCAAACGCTTTCATCTTGACAAAGAATATTCCTTACACCTGTTGACACCTGTCTTCTTGACATTAGATTGTTATTGTCTTCTATTATTTTCGCGATTATTCGGAATTAATACCAAGGCCCGCGTAAACACTACTAATATGCATTTAAATCATGTTTGTTTATGTTCGCCCTTATTGAATTTGTGTAGGATTTTTCTAATGCATCGCATTGTTTATGATGATCCTCATGCTAGAATACCAATTTGATGATCTGGGATCAAAATGAAAGCTACTACTTACATTGTAAGGCGCCATCTCCACGGTAGAGAAAATCTCGGCGAGAGTCTCGCCGGGCCATCAAATTCAATAGAAACTCTCAATCTCCACACGGCGATATCATCGCTGCGATAATTTAAAGGCACAGCGTGACTATCGCCGCGATTCTCTCGCCAAAGTGTCTTAGGGGATTTATCATTGGTCTTAAGCACCGGCGATTTTCGAGAAGCGAGTAGAGCTAGCTACTAGAAACGAGTTTGTTTGACAGAGTTTTCGCCGGTGCACGGGGGTGTGAAGTCAGCGATCAACTATCATTTGTATCTCACTGAGGACCTAGGTATAATGTTTTGTATGTTTCATGAGCGAAAAAATAGTCGATAGCTATTTGCTTCCTCGCCGGGCGCTTAAGGCACCTGAACCCCGCAGATGCCTTAGGTGGAAGCCATGCCCATGCAGTCGCAGGGAGCATGGTCTCACGCTTGGTGAATAGCGTTGCTCGGACAAAATGATGCTACGTGGCACAAGGCGTCAGTGCCATTGCAATAATAAAACAGGCGTTGGTTCGCTAGTAGCGTGACTCCTATCCTATATCACGCAGCGTAGCATTTAGCACTAAGCGAAGCACCTACAGTACTTTCACAGTTATTTGACCTCTGATAGCGGCAACCCAATATCAACCTTATCAAAAAGATCACTGTGATTTTGATAGACTTGTCAAGGGCAGCAACCTTCTTACCACGATGATAAAAATCACTATGGTGTTGACAGTAAGAGGTAAAAAAAAATACTGTGAGGTAACAATAGCTGTGTGGCTTCGACATTACGCAAACTATCTTCGGATTCATTTCGGGTTGTCTTTCAAGCCAACATGGTCACAAAACAATCATCACGTACTCTAACATGTCTCCTTGCGCTCACGCAGTCGTGCGGCATCTGCGCGATGTTCCCGTCGTGCATGTCACTGTTGTCGCGGCGGGGCGAGCAGCGTGCGCCGCGCCCCGGCCAGTCGGCCGTCGTGCTCAACGTGTACGATATGTACTGGACCAACTGGTAAGTTACACATTTACAAGCTATTTCTTAGGCCCCCTAGCGATTTTCCGCTGAGTACGGACTGATCTCCAATCTTAGCGAAAAATTACAACGAACCCTCGCGCGCGTTTTTCGCTCTATCGTAGCATGTCAAATGGTTCACGGATGGGCGAATAATACGCGCGAAATTCTACCCCATTTTTTCCGCTCACATTTCTCTCTAGTACACTCATACTAAAAACAGCACCCAGCACCTTATGCTAAATGCTAAATTGGAAGAAATAGCGTAGCGGTGCTGGCAACACTGCAGCACGGATCTGCAATCCTATTGAGAAGTACTCACAAGCATGTTTTGGTATCGGACTGGCACTGAGCCCTACTCGTATTCAGTTATGAATTACTTTTCTATGACACCAGGTATTCCGAAGATAACATATTGTTACTCTCTCAGTCTTAAGATGAGCGGCGGTCTTCGCAGGGCGGTTGGTAAATGCTGAATGAGGGTAGCCAGGATCGCGTTGAATGGGGGCCATTGGAGAGGCCTATGTCTAGCAGTGGACTGGCTGATAATGATGAACAAGTATTTAAAAAAAATGGATGGATCATGTTTTTTTTCATCATTTCATCTTCCAAAATATTTATGACTAGGTTCCGCCCCGTATGTCGATAAAAAGTAGCCTATGTCCTTCCCCGCGATGCCATCTATCTCCTTGCCAAATTTTATCGAAATCCGTTCAGTGGTTTAGGCGTGAAACGGTAACATACAGAAAGAAAGACAGAGTTACTTTCGAATCTATATTATTAGTATGGATGATGATCATATTATTTACAAACACAGTTAATTAATAAGCATCCTTTTGTCCAGGTACACGGCGGGCGCAGGTGTCGGGGTGTTCCACAGCGGGGTGCAGGTGCACGGCTCGGAGTGGGCGTACGGCGGACATCCGTACGCCTTCACCGGCGTGTTCGAGATCACGCCCAGAGACGAGCGGGAGTTAGGCGAACAGTTCCGATTCAGGTACATATAATAATAAGAAATTTCACAGCGGGCAACCCATCCTAACTTCCTAACACTTCTAAAATTCTAAATATCAGTCTTAAATGTTTCCTCTGCTGGGGTTGGGATACAGGCCATTACAGGCCTTCTCTATTTAGTGGGCTCAATGTGGGTTAGTGGATGCCAGATATCCTCGAAGTTTTTCGAAGAAACACTCTGTACACGCATACTTGTATTTCAACGTAGAAAGACAAGTGCGTGTACAGAGTGTTTCTTTTCTGTATCAATTTTTTATTGTTTGAGAATATTTGACTATAAAAAATATTTTTTTTTTGCATGTATAGACGCTATACTATTGCAGATTAACGGGAACGCCCTTCGTTAGACATATATTGTATCTATATATATAAAAATGAATCCCTATTTCCCTTGGTCACGCCATCACTCGTGAACGGCTAGACCGATTTCGCTAATTCTTTTTCTGTTGTTTGTAATTGTCAGGAGAAGGTTCTTATGAAAGAAAAAATTAAGAAAATTGCGCGGAAAATTAGAAAAATTAAGACAGGACAACATCCGTCGGGTCAGCTAGTACTAAATAAAAGAATCCATTCCTTTCCAAAAAAAAATACAATTTTTACAAACTTTTAAATAGAATTGTAAAACTTGATTGTAATGTGTCTATGTTTATGTTGCAGACAAAGTGTACACATAGGTTATACGGACTTCAGCGAAGAAGAAGTGAGACGACTCGTAACAGAGCTAGGCAAGCAGTTCCGCGGTGACAGGTATGTATTATTTATTACTACTAAGTAATAAAGATTTTAAAGGCGGATGACGCCAAACAATGTTCTTTACGAGGTTCCTTGACTCGAGCAAACGGAGATTTAAAATTGGCTACATAAGCCAAGCCTGAAACCTGATAATAAAGTTTATATTATAAGGGCTCGTCCATTAATCACGTGAGTCTCGAAAGGGGTTCTGAAAAAATCACGAAATATCACAAGAGGGGTGTAGTAAGAATCAGGTGCGTTTAATTTTTCGTTGAACGCGCGATTTCTTACCCGAAGAGCGGCGTGTGACGATTATACAATAAAATATTCTGGAAAAGTTTAAGATACTTCGTACCAAAAAAATACACGTGATGTTGGGTAGGGGAGGGTTAGTCTAAAACCTCACCATGTATCACCTGCTCCTCATGGACAAAGTTAATTCATTTAATCTCAAAATTCGCTATTGCTATTATTTAAATACTACCTTTTCATTGCTCGTTTTAAAATCCGTCTTCTCGACTCAAATATCAAATGCAGTTGATGTTATTTAACCAAATATATATTTTTCTTTATTTATTTATTTCTTTCTTTTGTTTCTATTGAGGTAGGGACGGTTTTGCCTAAAGCAAGGTTGTCAAACAGCCAAACCAAAATGTTAAGTACAAAAAATATAGCATGAAACATTTCCGACCATATCGACAATACTCATATACAAAGTAATTAACTAAATGCCACAGTGATTACACCTATTACTAAAATTATTACAAAACCATTAGGTTTTACCGCCGAGGTTACACACACATACAAACAGACGATTATCAGTTTATACATAAATATGGCACATCAAGTTGATGAAAAAGTTCGTCTTTGTTGTAGAGCGTCATATCTGCTGTGACCCATAAAGTCTATTCAAATCCTTTTTTCCAATTGATGTCATTTGCATATAAATAAATATCAACTTAATGATAGTGTAAATTATGTTGATTTTAGAATGACTAGTACTATTGTAGGAGTCATAACATTTCTTAAGAGTGACAGCGCAAACTGAACCTTATTTGAAGGTAGTAAAGTAATTTTTCCAAATACTTACACCACATATTTTTGTGCATTTTCGGAAAATAAATACCTGTATGACAGTCTTTTACTACACTCGATGTGTTATGTTATCGGCCGAGTTCCAGAGGTTATCGCGATCAGACAGACGGACAATATTTTTTTGTTCTAAATGTACATATATTATACAGGATGGTAGGGAACTAGGGACATCGACGCGCAACTTATTACGACGGATTTAGTACATGATTCTGAACCGCCTGGGTTGATAGGAGATCATTCATTTTGGGCTTAATAATGAAAGCGCAAGCAAAAAAAAATGATATTCCGTTAGAATTATTCATAAAAAAGGTGTTATTCTCTTCAGTTTTCACCATCGGACCAAATCTGTAGGGCAATTCCCTGCGCTGCTATACGATTTTGAAAAATACTGTTTTCAGTATGTTTTAGCTTAAAATAATAAAAAATAGCTTTTAGTAATAAAAAATAAAGAGAAAAACGAACGCTTTCGGAATATAGCTTTTTTTTTGTTTGGCTCATTCACATTTAGCCCAAAAATGTGTGAACGGTGAATGATTTCATTTTTCGTCTGTTATTAAGGCGTTTTTTTGGTGATTCTTACATTTTGCCCTTTTTTTTTTGAAATAGCTGTTTTTTTTATAACCGATGAAAAATTTCTACAAAGAATCATGTTCTGAAGTCATGGTTATTGTTTGCGCGTTGACCCCACCCTGTATACAATATTATATGTATATAGCTACTATTTTTTGCAGTAGATGTAGGAATAAAAAGGATTTCAATGGTGCTTTTCTGCACGCAATGATGGTCAATTGTTTAGTGACAAAGCAAATAATGAGTCATCTGTTGTGTCAATTTTATCACTTTCTTTATAAAACAAGCAAGAATAAAAAATAGGTTTTCCATTAGAAAATTCTCAGTAGCTACCTGAAGTTTGTACTTGTGCCCGGATAATGAACTCTCTTATAATACTTTTTTTTTTTTAATTTAAAATTTATTCCTACCAAAAGAAAAAGCGTATTAAAAAAAAAAAAACAAAATATTATTATTCAACCAATAAAAGGTTGTCAATTTTGTTCAGGGCCAGGGACCAAAGACAATATACATTGCGTAATTACCATTGATGACAGCAAACAAACAATCGTCAAAATTACATAATACAGTCCCCCAAAACGCCCGCCCTTCACCACTCCCCAGTACATTATTTGGGAAGAAGTGGCGCCACAAACTCCCCAGCATAAATTACAATACAGCCTGTATCACCAACATCATTATCCTGTCCTTATCCCAATTTATTTGTGGTCGGGCAACATGTCCCTTTCTTCCATACTTGCTCTATTAGTCGTCATCTCGGTAGTCACCCCCTTTCTAGCCATATCATCTTTCACACAGTCCATCCATCGTTTCTTTGGTCTTCCCCTACTCATATAACCATCGACATTCATACCCAATACTTTCCTCACAACATTTTCCTCATTCCTTCGCATATCATGACAACAGATGTCCACACAACTTTTCAGTACAGCTTTTTTTTTGTTGCATTTTAAATACAGCCTTTTTTTTTGTGGGTCGGAAATCATCCAATGACTTCTCCCGCTCTGGGCGGAGCGGAAGGGCGTGTCAGACTTTTACTGACTAAAACTCACCCGTGTTCCTTCAGTTGCCTGTTGCCAAGGTCCCGGTATCCCTTTCGGACTTTCCCGCAACCCTGACAGATTTCAATACAGCCTGGCTTTACAATACAGCCTGTATATATTATCTAATAACGCCTATCTATATCTGTTTCAGGTATCACCTAATGAACAACAACTGCAATCACTTCACCTCCGCATTTTGTTTGGTGAGTCATTCACTTATCTAATTAATTATTTTTATCTAGTACTAGCGACTCGCCCCTGCTTCGCACATCAAAGTCAGATATCTTTTATCCGTGGAATAAAATTGTCGTCTGACAGTTTTTGTATGGAAAAACTGTCAAAAATTCAGAATTTATTCGCAGGATAAGTCTTATACTCGGTATAAAAGTTTGGTGAAATTCGCCCTAAATAAGTCGAATATTAATCTATATATCTATATCTTCTATTCTATACATATAATAAATCTGTAGACGAGGCGTTTCTGTACAATGAAAAAAAAAAAAAAAAAAGTTGTTGGGGTGTCCAAGAATAACCAACAGATTCCATTCCTATCATTTTTGGAATTTTTGTCTGTTTGTCTGTCTGTTTGTATGTTCTTTAGTTTGATTGTTCCACTATCACGTAAAAAGTACGAAATCAATATGGTTAACTTTTACACTCAAATATTGTGTGTAACTCGATGTTTCATTTAGTTTTTGTTTCATCGCAATCGCTTCAAAATATCAAAAGATATATGAATTTAAAGTGTTCAAGAAGGAATTTTCATTACGTAATGTACATACACGTAACGACATCTATTGACGCGAAATGATACTTACTACTTAATTACTAGGTTTGTGAAATCGTGTGATATAATAATATATGATCGTCATTTTCTTTGCGCGGAAACTTAACGCGATACATTGTGTGTATAGAATATAACTCTAAAGTTAAGTTAATTAAAATTTTCCAGATGCGTTGTTTATTTATTAGTTTAGTATTAGTGCGATAGGTGGCGTACCTATCTTTCAAATCATGATAATCATGAAAGAATAGTGACAAATGTTAATTTCTTAAAAAATATAGGTATTTAATCTTTAATTTAACACTTTTCTACATACATAGCTTATTTAGCTTACAGAGTGTTCGAAAGTTTTCCCATATATTTTGACAGTATCACTTCGTGCTCGATAGATGGCGTTGTGCATTTATTTTCATTTTCTGAATCGCGGTGTTAAGAGTCTCCGTCGAAGAATGACCTTCACCCAGAAATTCCAAATAATTTTTTGAGCAGGTATCTTTGTTTTTGACTTCTATAATGTCGATAATAATAATAAATAATAAATTGTTGGTTGGGTTGTCATTCGTTGAAAGTATTGTTCGGATTGGTTTTGATTTGGTATTTTGATTGGTTTCGTTCATTTGGTTCAAATAGAGATGGGTAGCTCACCTTTTTAAAATGAGGATCGTGGGAGGCACTCTTTTTACAAAGTGCGGTAGCACACTGTGCTACCACGATTGAGGCGAGGCTGCAGTGGCTTGTGAGCACGAACGTGCTGTGAGTGAGTCAGTGAGTTGCGTGACTCGCCGACTCACCGAGTCGCGTGTATGGTGTGTATATGGTGAGTAGTGACGACAACGCGACACGGCACACATACGTAGTAGAGTAGGCACACGCGCGGTGAGTTCTGTGGTGTATGTTTGTGCTAGCAACCGTGAACGAAGATATCAATGATCAAAATACAAAAAAAGAGTGAGTGACTGGATCGACTGACTCATTTCGTTCAAAACAGTACAAATGTTCTGTGTGTAGCTAATCTGTGCCAGTGTGGTGTGTGCTAGCACATCAAAATAAAATGAGTGAGTGACTCTTTTCAACCAAGTGAGTAGCTACAACTGTGCTAGCACGTGTGCCGAGTCACCCAACACTAGTTTCAAATTAAGAAGTCAAGAAACGAGTCGTTACAGATCGATTCAAACTTAATGGCGGCTTGGAAGTTAGCTTTTAGCTGCGCAGTACCCCACCACTCACCCCGCTGTCACATGAAGTTGTTACTGCGCAGCGACTCGACTCATGTTCCGAGCCGCGATTAAGTTTGAATCGAACTGTACTTTACTTCGTAATTTGTTCGTATGATTCGTGACCGCCGCTCATTCGATTCGATCGTTGTTGGCGTGTGTTATAGTTGATTTGATTCGTTCGACTATTGGACAGCAATAAATACACAAATATTGGCACATGTTTCTGGGGAAAGTCAACAATATACATCGATAAATACGGTTACCGAAGAAGACGATGCCACACACTATCCAGTAGAGTTCCTACAATCCCTTAACACACCCGGTCTTTCAGCACACAAAATTTGTTTAAAAGTCGGAGTGCCAATAATTCTTCTCAGAAATTTAAGTCCTCCCAAACTTTGCAACGGCACTCGGCTCATAGTCACCAATCTCCAACAAAACGTCATCGAAGCCGAAATCTTAACAGGTTGCGGCGCCGGTGATGTTGTTTTTATTCGAAGAATTCCTCTCATTCCCAATAATTTCCCGTTTAGTTTTAAGCGTGTGCAATTCCCCGTCAGCCTATGTTACGCCATGACCATTAACAAAGCTCAGGGCCAGACATTATCCGTTGCGGGGGTGGATCTTAGTATTGGTTGCTTTTCCCACGGCCAACTTTATGTAGCTCTTTCGCGTGTGAGCAACCCTAGCAACTTTTTTGTGTACGCTCCAGGTGGTTCCACCGCTAATATTGTATATAGAGAAGCATTTTCCTAAATAAAAACACAAGTTTTTTGGCAGTTTCTTACTAGGAAAAATCACCAGGCCTGGTCGAAAGATTCCCCCTTTTTAAATGAAGGTACAACTTTTCTAAGCGACATAATTATTGTTTTCCGACATCCATGCGAACGAAGTCGCGGGCACAGCTAGTTCTATACTAATAATAAAGCTGAAGAGTTTGTTTGTTTGAACGAGCTAATCTCTGGAAGTAACAGTAGTATTTTAAAAAATCGTTTTGCGTCTTATAGCCCAATTCTTGAGGAAGGTTAAAGGTATATATTATAACACCAGGCTACGACCTTGAGGACACGAGTAAAAAGGAAAAGTCTGAAAGAACGCTAAGCGAAACGGAAGTATTAGCGTGGGCGGGCGATGCGATGCGATATGGTTGGTCGAGGGAACAACAAATTTCACAGAAGCTAGTGTTCTCATAAACCTTCCGGAATAAATTCTGTAAACGATGGTGAAAACCGCATCAAAATCCGTTGCGGAGTTTAGAAATAAAACCCGGTTACAGACAGACAAAAAAAAGATTCTATACAATAGTATGCATGCAAAATCATTTACATTACGCCTCAGACCAAATAGATTGTTTATTTGGTCTGAGCATTACGCAACAAAAAACATAAATCAAATTATTAGCCATATGTCAGCTAGCACACGCCAATATACCAACCAAAAAAAAACTAAAAATAATTAACTGAACACCTAATCCATAAGAATCACTCCGTCCATTGGTGAAAACCGTATTAAAATCCGTTCGGTAGTTTTTGAGTTTATCGCGTTCAGACAGACAGACGCGGCGGGGGACTTTGTTTTATAATACTTATGTAAGGTTATGTATAAATTTAAATACGATATTATTAAATTACTCATACTTATTATAAATATAAAGTTGCAACAAGTACTATGTTGTGCTAGCAAACACAGGTGCGGAGTTTTATCGACGACGTTTCGTTTTTTTAGGGTTCCGTACCCAAAGGGTAAAACGGGACCCTATTACTAAGGCTCCGCTGTCTGTCTGTCTGTCACCAGGCTGTATCTCATGAACAGTGATAGTTAGACAGTTGAAATTTTCACAGATGATGTATTTCTGTTGCCGCTGTAACAACAAATACTAAAAAACAGAATATCCATACTAATATTATAAATTCGAAAGTAACTCTGTCTTTCTTTCTGTCTGTCTGTGTCTGTATGTTACCTTTTCACGCCTAAACCACTGAACGAATTTTGATAAAATTTGGTATGAAGATAGATCGGATCCCGGGGAAGGACATAGGCTACTTTTTATCGACATAGCACGCGGGCGAAGCCGCGAGCGGAAGCTAGTAATACATATTTGAGGGGGCTCATACAACAAACGTGATTTTTTTGCCCTATATTGATAACGGCAACAGGTAGACGGTTGAAATATTCACAGACTATTTGGTTATATATTCACTTTAAAAATAAATAATTATATTATAATAAAACATTTTTTTAAGGGGAGTCCCCCTTAAAAAAATGTTTATACAACAGACATGATTTTTATGCCGTTTTTATAGATAATGGTACGGAACTCTTCGTGCGCGAGTCCGACTCGCACTTGGCCGGTTTTTATAAATATAGGGAAAATGTCTACAATAGGTATAATTATATTTTAGGATAGGTTCTGATTAATCGCGATATGGACTTTATGGACTTATTTATTTATCAACACAAACTATCAGCATATAATTTTCCCACTGCTGGGACACAGGCGTCCTCTCTGTGAGAGGGACTGAGCTGTAATCTACCACGCGGACCCAGTGCGGGTTGGTAGTTGTCACATGTTTTCGAATGGTTGGCTCTAGTACATGCCGGTTTCGATGCTTTCCTTCACCATTTTGAGAGCAGTGGTGATAAAATTACTCCAAGTAACACAAACTACACTCGCGACAATCTAAGAAGTCCGTTTTGACGTTTCGTTTTCGTACATAAAACGTTATGCCTTGAGAATCAGTTTTAAGCAATGTAGATAAGTCGTCGATTACAAAATCTCTTAGTATGTTCAATCGATGTCTCGAGAAACAGTTTATAAGAAATCAATTTTTATTTTTCATCGCTACACAATTCTAACTGTCAAAACGGACTTCTTAAATTGTCGCGAGTCTATCATTCACAATTAAATTTATTAATTAACTTGTCATTTTATATCCTTTCTCCTCTCCCTTTCACATTCCTCGGCTCTTTCGGACCAACTTCACTTATCCCCAACCAATAGGGAATATGCATGTATTTTTTTAATATTTTTATTCGATAGTTTACATTGTTAAATAATAGTAAAAAAAAATTCGACGGCAAAAAAGCAATTTAAAGTAGTTAAAAAAATGTTTAAAAATATCCAACCGATCCGGGCTATTTAAACGCCCTCCATTTGGCGCGCTTGGTGTGGTGACGTCACAGTTCGTGAAAACAGACAAGCAACTGTCAAGTCAACGTCAAACACTCCTTTTTCTATGAGCGTTTGACATTGACTTGACACTTGTTGATTGACTTGACATTGACATTTTGATTGTTAGCCCGGATTGTTACGTCACATCCGCTCTTAGCCTTTTCAAGTATTTGAATTACCCACAGTTTTTTGGGACTTTTTAAAAATTAATTTCTCGCTCAAAAAGAAATTTTATTCAAAAATATTGATGGAGGCTTAATTCTGAAGTAACATAGTTTATAGAAAAAAATATTTGACCCATATTTGAATCACATGCATATTCCCTATTTTTTTAACAGTGTTCGTACGCTTCTTAAAGTATCCATTTTTTCCCGAAAGGAGGATTATGATTTTGACTGTATGTTCATGTATCCCCTCATATCTTCTTAACTGCTCTTCATAATTTGACAAATGAGGTATCGTTAGCGTCTTGATCCTCCGCTGGTTATAGGCTATGTGACGTCACACGAATTAACAGCCAAGTTCCAACGGGAAGGAACTGGTTCCTTCCCGGTATTATAAACTTGACAAATCGATTTTCAAATGTCTCTGAATACAAGGTGTAATTAAAATACTCACCATTATGTACAATTTTTGATATGGGAGCAACTCTTTTTTTTTAAATTGGGAAATCATCAAATAACTTCTCGCGCTCTGGGCGGAGCGGAAGGGCGTGTCAGACTTTTACTGACTAAAACTGACCCGTATCGCTTCAGTTGCCTGTTGCCAAGGGCCCGGTATCCCTTTCGGACTTTCCCGCAACCCTGGTAGATGGTACCAACCCTGAAATCGCGAAAATAAAACTACAGGGTTATTTTGGTTACACCTTGTATATAATGCCCCTAGATAAATGGTTTCTGTAACCTTATCCTTGCTTATACTGTACCATGTTAAGTCATGCACTTACCTACATCACAATCGGTCAAGGCGACAGGCGTTTTATACAAGTTGTACACAAACCAAATCTAATTTATTACAGGTGACAAAGCGGACAGGTTTTAACGTTAAGTTATAATAAATAGCCGCTGTTTAGCACGCATGCAGTTTTGTTATTATGTATTCTTTTTGATTTATTGTCCAACTGATGGGAAGGTTAGGTTTGGACGCTATCGTAATGTTCAAGTGTAAGAATTTGATGACTTTTAAAACGGGAGCCTATTACTAAGACTCCGCTGTCTGTCTGTCCGTCTGTCACCAGGCTGTATCTCATGAACCGTGATGGTGACACAGTTGAAATTTTCACAGATGATGTATTTCTGTTGCCGCTATAACAACAAATACTAAAACACAGAATAAAATAAATATTTAAGGGGGCTGCCATACAACAGACATGATTTTTTTGCCGTTTTTATAGATAATGGAACCCTTCGTGCGCGACTCGCACTCGGCCGATTTTTTTTTTCAATCTAACCCAGCTGCTTCCCGCGGCATCGCCCGCGTGGACCCTAATTTTTTTTCTAAAATAAAAGTGACTCGAGTTAGTCCTTATTACACATAGCTATTTGCTAGTGAAAGTCCTGTCAAAATCGGTCCAGCCGTATCGGAGATTAGCCGGAACAAACACAGAGAAAAAAAACTGTTATCGTTTCAGTGCGAGAGTTGACACGTGTCAATGTACGCTGATGTGCACGCTACGCAGCGCGTGTACCTTACTGTGTAGTACATACATTCTATATTGTATCGGATCATAAAAAACGGCGCGTCGCGTCTCGGTGTGGATTGACCCTTAGGTGACAAGTTTAAAACAAACGAGTTATCTTCTATTACGGAACTGAGGAACAGTAATTATTAGAAGTCAATTATGTGGAACACAATAGCACAATTAGCGATAACGCGGTTTTATCAGCTCTGTGTTGATCTTTAGTCGGCGCCCGCGCAACCACGTGTAGATGAACACGCAAGGCTAGCTTTACTATTTTTACTAAAGACAGGGGGCCCGCGTGGTAGATAATGGGCCTCTCTCTCTCCCTCTCAAAGAGAGGAGGCGTGTGTCCCAGCAGTGGGAACATTATAGGCTGATTATGCTATTGAAAAAACAAGCTTTAGTTCCGATTTTGGCCAAGTTCCTTGTACAGCTATGTGTAGGTGAGAATTTTATATATGTAAATTAGATCTAGCTATTATTTATTTGAAAAACACAAGTGCATACAAGAATACTTTTTTATGAAATCAATATGGCGGCGCTAGTGATGCCCCTATCCGATACTAGTGCAATTTACAGTTTCCTCTAATCTTTTCGATATTCAATGTTCTATTGTATATTTCCAGGCACTATGCGACCACGACATCCCGGCGTGGGTGAACCGGCTGGCGTACGTGAGCTCGTGCGTGCCCTTCCTGCAGCGGTGTCTGCCCAAGTGAGTGTCAATGTATATTGTGTCGTTTTATTTTGTTTTTTTCATCTTTTATAACGGTTGTAACAAAACCCATCACATAGCCGATATCTCTTCCATCACATAGCATTCTGTACATCAAACTGTATAAAATTGAGCAAAAATTACTGCTAGGAAAATAAAGGGAAAATTCAGAAAATAGTTAATTAGTCGTTACATCCATAAAATAAAAGTCGTAATTTAAGTAAGTAATTTATTTTTTACCCGACTACCAAGGAAAGGTTATGTTTTTGACGTGACAACGTCTAATAAATCGCTGCACGCACGAAAAAGGATGACTCATTTTCCGGCTACGCTCATTGTCCCGTTACGCTCATTGAAACGTTACGATCGGAGCGAGAGCGCTACACGAGCGAGCGAAAGGCTTGTTATGACATTTTCACGTTAAAACCGTCCGTAAACCGACTTTACAGAGAACCAATTTTTTTTTTCATTATTGATTCTAGAAATACAAACTTATTTTTAGTGCAGGTAAAATCTATACTGTGCATGCGTAAATATTCACCATTATTACTAAATCAGAGCAGTGGTGGCGAGTTGTAGGTCGTAGGTTCGAACCGTGACAGGCGCTTTACTTTGTGTAAATTATTTCAACGCCACTGCTCTCAAATCGGTGAAGGAAAACATCGTGAGGAAACCGGCATGTCTTAGAACCAAAAATTCGAAGACATGTGACATCTACCAACCCGCACTGGGCCCGCGTGGTGGATTACGGCCCACTCCCTTTCACAGAGAGGAGGTCTGTGTCCCAGCAGTGGGAACATTATAGGCTGATTATGCTATTACTAAATCCTTCAACGTGTGTCCGCCGCGCAGTTTGTCGGTTTTTTTCTAGTGAGCAAGTTGATTAACAATACAATTCCCTCCACTGCTATGCTATAGAGAGTGGCTGACTCCGGCCGCGCTGCAGCAGTCGCTGGCGGCGCACTCGCGCTCCTCCTCGCCGCAGACGCCGCAATAGCATCGTGAGTACATGCCTTTATCATTCTATATAAAGTGGGTGATAGAAGTGCGTATTTAGAGTACACGGTCTTTAAGTTCGCGTCTCGCCGTCTTACCTCCGACGTCTCCCTTACTCGGCTCGCCGTCGGTGACACACGTGAAGCTTGCTCAAAATTTCATTGTCAAATTGGCGATGACAGACGGGCGAGTAAGATCGCCAAGCCTAAGTACGCGTACTTGTTCGCACGTCTATCACACCTTTTAGGTTAGGTAAGAGACAGACAGGGTTTCTCTTACAGTTATAAAATTGGTATAGTCCTCCAGACCGTATTTCGGACACGGCGGCCAGTCTCAACGGAGACTAACCTTCGGCGCGGGAGATATTACAGTGCAGGCGTGTGTGCGCAGACACAGGTGCACTCTCTCTTCCCTCACTCTCACAGTCCCAATGGGATGGCAATCCGACACGACCGGAGAGAGATCAGACGCAGGACCAACGGCGAACAGGAACAACGTGCTTTCCGAGGCACGGGGGTGTTACACCGCCAACTTCCAAACCCCGGGCTGTGACTAAGAAATTCCTAATGGGAAAAACACAATAACATTTTGCCCGACCCGGGAATTGAACCCAGGACCCCACGCTCAGCAGGTGGCCCTTGTGACCACGAGACTAAAGGGGCAGTAAAAAAAAAAAGTGATAAAATTAGTATGAATTATTATGCGTCGAGAAAATTTTATTAATCTTTTTTTCTCTTTTTGTCAACAGAATATGTACTGCACTGTTGCAGATAAGCAGTCAGAAGTGTTGTGCGAACTAATACATACTAGAGATAACGTTAGCTAGTACTTGGTTTGGCGCATTGTCGATCGTTACTAGAGAGGCGGAGCCGCGAAATGCCGTTCAAAAATAAATAACAAATAGTCGTTTTTGTCTATGGTATGTTTAAAAATCGACTAAACGTACAAACACATGAAATAGTGACTTAAAAACGGCTTCGACGCGACTCCGGCCTTTAAGTTATATTAATCTAATAATAATTCTATTCTTGCGCCAATAAAAACTGGGTTTTGTCTCTTTCTTTACAGTACGAGTAAAAGAGACAACACTATTTCGCTCAGTTTTTATTACAGGGGATTACGAGTATTTGCAGTAGTGTCGTCCCCATTTTAAGGGTTCCTATTTTAATAAGGACCTTATATATTAACGGATATTTAAAACGTAAAACTTAACTTTGTGAGATTATTTCTTCGTTAAAAAGTATCTCTAAATTGATTCTATTTCTTTTTTTTTTTAATTAAGATGCGTGAGAAAAGACAAAAAATATTCAAATACATAATGTATTTGTTAAGATGTATAGTGGATTTTTAATTTATTTTACAACATATTCAGGTAAATTATATTCATTTAGATACATTATAACTTTTAGGCAACTCCTAAGTATAAGAATATCGGGTTCTATATAAAATACAAAAAAAAAACTCCATTTTGTCGTTGTATGAGTAAAGATGGCGGATGCGTGTGTGTGTTGACATAAATATACGTAGATCATTGTAGTCCGTCCGTCAGATGTTGACACAGGCGTGATTCTTAATACTAAGTGCGTTTTCTATACTTCGTTATTACTAAGTTTCTTGCAAAGGGCAGTTTGATAGCATTTACAACTACAATATGGCCGATGCATCATGGCCGGTCCGAACTCTGCGCAGAAGCCTGCGCAATAACATTTTTTAGGAACCAAATGGTGACATGAGGCAAGTGTGAGTGAGAGAACTTGCGCGAAACTTCGGAGAGCCTATGTTCAGACTGGCCATGATCCATTGACCCTATTGTACTAGCCGACCAAACAAAACCAAAAACTAGATTTGAGTAACAAGTAACAAGTATTGATCGAGGTTGATCAATTCGGTCTGCACCAAGTGCAAAGGGCAACTCATAGAAATCCGACGATTGTCGAAACACGAAGTTTGCCGAGAGACATTAAGAAAAACGGTATTTTGGCCTAACATAACCTGTATCGGTTCATGCTTGTCAAATAATGCCAGTATGTTACGAACGGCTCATCCAAATTCATTCACGTTGATTAAAAGCCGTAGAAATGAAGGGTATTGTCGACATTGAACGATACTCTTTCATGTTTACTCGTTTCTGTGGTTGGCCAAAGTATATCTTACTTGTGGTTCCGGCGTTATTTTCCAAAAAAATATTAAAACTGCCCTTTGTCAGACGGAAAGGAGAATAAAAAATATTTCTTGTTAATGTTTTAAATAAATCGTTTGGAACGTGTGTATATTGTAATATTCTTAATTTAAAATATATCAAATGTATAGGTATATACAGTATTTATCTGAATGGTGTGGTCGTATTTAAGGTTGTGGCACAGACCATCAAAATGCATAACTTTCACCGACGACATACGTCGTAATCGCGAAAAAGATATTAACTGTTCCATACAAAACTTCAGCTAATTCGACTCAAACCATGGATAAGTAGTTGACTTAAATATAAAAATAAATGACCGAGTCACAACAAATAAAAAACATTATTTTCGTTAAAAGATTTTAAAAAGTTTCTATCCGACACCATCTGCAAATTCATGGATATGCGCCCGAGGTCGTCGTCCCTCCTACCTACCTACACAACACATGAATAAATACACAATAAAGGTCGCGCTCGCGGCCGGTCAGGTCACGTCTCGCGCACCCCGCCCGTGTTGAGACGTAAGTTCGTTGCCCTAGCGAGTATGGTGAAATACTCTTGTGGTAAAATGTAGATTTTCTTTTTAAAAAAAGTTGTAATTTTCCATTGATTTTACGTTTTATAAATGTATCCAAACCACTGGTTTCAAGGATAACGGTGTTTACCCTAACACCCTGTATATATATTTTTGTATGGGACGGCTGATTATTTTTTCTCGGTTACCATGTTGGTCCCATGGAGAAATTTGTTTAGGTTGATGGTCTGTCTGTACCACACCCTTAGATTAGACCACACCTTTCTTAATACATGCTATATGTGTCAGAGTCTCTCCATATGTAACGTCATTCACACAAAGAAATAGATTTAGGCATCATGTGTGGGCGTTTCAACTCTATGTATATACTATACATTTGTATCGATACAAGTGCAGAAGACTATTGTATCGTTTTTGGCTGAATTGTATGTAAGTTAGTACATTCGATATAATTCTGTTGCCTTATCTTAATGATACACTGTGGTTTTAATATGCTATCTGCATAAAAGAGGTGATTTCTTTCGCTATAATAAGTAAATATATTATAAATGAATAAGAAAATAAAACGTGTGCGGTCTGGGTCAGTAACGTTCCTTACACGATACGCGCTCGCACACACACTTGTATTATATTAATACTAGCACTCACTCCGCTCCTGCTTCGCACGAATTTTACTACTTGACAAAACATCGAGATTTCTTAGTAGTTTAGTTAGTATTTAACTTGAATATTAACGTTTATACAAATAAACCTTCCGGAATAAATTCTCTAAACGATGGTGAAAACCTCATCAAAATCTGTTGCAAGGTTTAGAAGAACAATGTGGGCATACAGACAAACACGAAAAGCGACTTTAATTTATATGTATAGAAGAGACAGAAAGAGAGAAAGTCGCATGGAGGGGGCATAACGCTTTTTCGCTCGTGACGATTTCTACCAGTCAATTCCTAGCGCAAGCCGCATTAAAGAACTTCGTTCTAAAAATTTACGTTACAGTCAAAATATATCGTTCTCCAAACGTCGTAAATTAAATGTTTTCTTACCGTAGACATGGGGTCCCAACTCGAACAAATTATAATTAGTTTTGAAAAAAATCATAGATGGCAGCATAATGTAACAATTATGAAATTAACAATCACTAAAAAGCGTTATTCGGCAAATTTTGGCTGAAGTAATATTAGTAAAAATCAAAACATCTTTGTTTAATGCTTGATGTATGTATTTACACTCATAAATCTCGTATTTTCAACAAAAAACTTAAATTAAGCCTTTTACTTCAATTCGAATCCTTAAAATGATAAAGTAGCCATCTGTTAATCATTTTGTTGAGAGTTCTTTGCAATAGATGGCGTTTTACTCAAGTGATGACAGGTCACTTTAAACTTAACGTTTAGTCGTTTCATTAAAGGAAAATCAAACAATTTTTTATTTAAATCTAGTTTACTTTACGTAGAAATATAAGAATTGAACACCTAGGAAGAAAAAACGTTAAAAAAGGAAGAAATAAATCTAGGAGTCTTGCTTAGTACCTAGGCAAGACTCCTAGATGGCGTTTTAAAACTACAGTCTCTGGCAATTAGTGAGTCGCTGATGCTGCCATCTGTTAAAAAAAATGGAGTAAAAAAAAAATAGCCAGCTCAATAGCCAGACTTAGGGTGGTGTCAATTATTTGTATGGGATTGGGTACGTAGTATTATATGTGCCGTAGAATAATAAAATTAATATTCAAAAAATTGTTGGGGAGGTGTTTTTTTATTTATAAGTGTTAAATAGTGTATCTTTATGTAAAAAACAAAAGAATTTCGATTTTTTTGTTTTTATTTATTTTATTTGACGGTACATTGAAAAATATCCCTTCTCCTCAGTTTACATTAAAATTAGCAATATTTCACCAAGCTAAACTGAACTTATCAATTTTTACAAAGCTAGCTAATCTAATTCCGATACCAACGATATAATATTATGTTTTGTAAACACCTCCGATACAAAACTTAAGACTTATCGTCGTTATAATCTCAAGTGGTCCCACTCGGTATCAGGTTACGGACCACCCAGAAGTAGCGCAAAAATAGTGCACGCAGCGTCGCCGCTTTACAATCGAGAGGATAAGGAACTGATCACAGAATCACGTCTGAAATGTTGTCAAGTAATTTAAAACCACAGTGTATTTGTAGCAAATCATCTCCTAAACAGTTAAAACACATAACGGTGTGACGTTGTCTGGATAAAAATTAAGTGCCCTTAGACTTTGTGCATTTACTGGGTTACTTAGACATAATGGTATATTATGTGTTACTTCTAAGAGTACCGTGTCTCTCAGGATCACAGCAAATATTGCGCCGCTTAAAATGAGCCAAGAAGTTTTGAGTCTTGAAATGGTGCCGTGATCTGTGTAAACCGCTATTTAGAATTTATTTGAATGCAGCGTGATGAGGGTTTTCTGAAATGGCGTTCACTAGATGCCAGCACTGAGACGTCAGGTCCGGGCATCTGTCAAAAGTGTCAAAGCGCTTATATTTTCTTTAGTCGTGACTGAATGATGAACGAATGAATGAAAAGAATGATGAACGTTATTTTATATTTATTGTCGAAATGGAAGTCCTCTTGTCGCTAACTGGTGGCGTGACTTATCATGAAACCCTCCCCTCATTTCGGCGTCTCACTTTCAGTGGCGTAAATTGAGCTCGTACGGCATTAACCTTAGAGAAAAGCTTGTTATTTGAGAGCGCTCCACAAAAACTTCATAGCAATAAAAGAGATAGAAATAAATAGAAAGAGAAGACAAATAGTTGAAGGGCTTAGTTATTTAATATTTAGAACGCAGTACGTGGATGACTAATTAGATTGTTGTTAATATAATCGCGGTCGCAATTAACCATAGATATGACCACAGTATAATAAAGTAACAGTATTGTATCTCGACAGTGACCTTGAAATAATTACCTACGGCCGCTCGGTAGGTAAACCTTCCGCGTCCGTACGTAGCTGCCGCGCACTCGAGACCGTTGCGTACTGGATTTCGAAGCGCGTCTTTTCAGTCGTTTGGTATGAAGATTTAATACTGTTACTTATTTATGCTATGATATGACTAACTAATCGTCTTAGGTATATTTATTGCAGGCAGCAAATTAGCTTTTATAGACTGTTCATTTGGCTAGTTTCCCTTTGTGGGCTTATCTATAGATGAAATAAGTGTGTTTCCTAATTATTGAGTCCAATACTGCTCGGTTCTAAAGTTATCATAATTATTAGCCAGCTAGCTATTTTTAGCTAGTTGTCTAATTCATTCCACCCGGAGCGGCGAAAGATTAGGAATTAATTCATAATTATATTTAAGCATAGCTACGATCCTGATATTTCACAAAAGTGCCATTCATATAATAACGGAAATTAGGTAAAACTAATTTATTGACTAAAAATTGTTTTTTTTTTCGCGGCCATGTTGATTTTGTGAGAATCTTTAGAAATTAAACAAGGTTTTTAGGAAAAGTTTAGGATAATTGGCTTGAAATAATATGAGCAAAACATGATTATTGTAATATAACCATATTCTCAGCCTTGAACTTGACAATGCGCCAACGAATAACGTATTTCAAATTGGAACACTTATGCATGATGATTTTTTTATCAACACGTTTGATATTTGTTTTCTGTACATACTTTGTAAATCTTATTATCTAAATAGAACGATGCCATCAAACAAGGCACAATTTATGCAAGTTGTAGTTTTAAAATGCTATAAAAAAATATGAAATCCAAAAAACACAATTAAAACAAAACACAGATTTTTGTGACTTATGGTTATTTTTTCGTGTTGTAAAAACCGAACATAACCATAGCGAAAGGAATAATACTTCGAATAGAAACTACCTTTTATGGACAACTTTCCTTTATTTAGCTATTTTGCTTTTCCTACGGTATTTTGTTATTTATTTTATTAATATTGCATTATGGATAATCAGTTATACTCGGGCTATTACAAAACAAAGTTAGTCATTCATTTTTATCGGACCTCTCGGTCGCACTTACTACCCTTATGGAGCAGTACTAGTGTTGTACGTAACTGTGTAATTGCCATAATGATTTAAGACTTTAATGTAATAGTCGTAGGGACATGGCGTTCTTTAACTTCTGCCTCCAGCAGAATAAAGCGTGATTTTAAGTATGAGTGTAAATCGTGCATCGTGTTTTATTTGAAATACGTGTCTCGTGTGTAAGTAACGGACTATAATGTGCCACGTCTCACCTCAGTGTTTCAAATTATGACATTTTTACAAGTTACAACTAGTTAGGTTATAATTATGTGATGCGGCAGTCACGGGCTGGTGAAGCACGGACGCGCTTAAATAAAGTTTGTACGAGTAGCTAGAAACGTAACATTAAGCTTGCTAGTGAGTAGTGATAAGCTTAGGGCCAGTTTCTCTAACGAAAATTAAAGTGACGACTTGTCAAGCGCGCCTAAACTGTTGTGATTGGCTCTTGATAAATCATTCAAGCAATCGCAGCAGCTTACGCGTGCTTATTTGTTGCTATCATTTTAGTACGAGAAACTAGCCCTTAATAATGTTATGTTTCTTTATGTACGTTTAGACATTTACCAACGCTCAGAGCAGACAAAAGAGAAGCGTAATGCATATTATTCTTTATAAGTCAGTATCATAAATTGCAAAGTTCTGTGATCGACGTACACATAAAACTACTTCTCTAATGGACTTGTTTGGTTTTTTTTTTTTATTTTTTTTTATTATAGTTTTGTATATGGTAGATGAGAGTATGTCATACTCACTTAAATGTCTCGCTGATGGTGGCGCGTGTGTTGGATCATTCGGTTCCCTACAAAATTGTTGAGCTGGATGGTGCTGATCCACGTGTCATGGTCGTGAACGGGCGCTGTCAGTTGAGACTGGTCATCTCTCATCTGCCAGGGCTTATTTTTAATCTTATATTTTGAATTGTTTTTGATTATTTTTCATTTGACATTGTTCTCACATATAGAAGCACCAAGAATACTGTACCCAGGATTTTGTAATATCTATATCCATTTTTAAAAGAGTCCTTGGAGTTTCTTGCCGGTTCTTCTCCATAGAGATCTACGATTTGGAATGGCCAACTAGCTTCAACTTTTTGACTAACTGACCGATTCTTTGACAATTCAAAAGTGCCTGTAAATGGTTTAATTGAAATAAATGCTTTGAGTTTGTACTTTAAAACACTTATCTATTTATTTATTTATTAAAGATACTTATCATACAAAATACTCCATTTTGCGCTCCTCTTTGATCTGAGCTGAATCTATAAACCATTTACATAAATTCTGTCTCGCAAATTCTGACTTATTTGCGAAGTTTTCTCTATTATTTTGTAAAAACTTCTCCACAAATATTTCCCTAGATTAGCACCTCATTAGCTTTACAAAAAAAACTTTTATTATTAAGTTTACTAGGAGTTCCTAAGACTCATGACAATTTCTAAAGTAAATATTTTAAGCCTTGTGTGGAACAGTCCGTAACTGCGGCACAAAATACTGTAGATTTTGGAAATATAAATATAATATGCAAATAAAAAGAGTTAAAACTGTTGAATAACACTATAAAATATTACTAATTTAAGGTAGATTTTTAAACCTTTAATTTTCGAAATGTAAGGGCAACTGTACTTGCATGTAAAATAAATAAAAATATACAGATGGCCCTAACGTGTTAAAAATCATACTTTTTCAGTTACACAAAAGAAAATGCGACGAAATTCTAAAAATTATGTTAATGCAATAAATAAAATAGTATCTAATTTCTTTAGTCGCCCTGAAGCAGTGTAACATAATGTATAAATAAATAAATACGTTAACATATAAGAGGTATAACTCTCAAAAGAAAAACTAATAAATTACTGCCATTTAATTGGATCATAATTAAACCAAAGATTCCGCCACACCGATTATTTCCTCTTTATAATTGTGAATTTAATTCCAAATGTCACTGCATTAATTAAAACAGTGTTATTTAATAATGATGTCCTATTTCATTTTATTCTTACGCTTTAGTTTGATAATTTTACCAAATGTTTTAACAACTTCTCGGTTTTAGCAGCTTCAACATTCCCGTCTCTAATTCAAAACAATCGTTTCCATTAATTATATAAACTTGGTAAATGAACTATGATATAATGATTATTTTAACGTTATTGATAATTTCGGTCACATGTGAACTAATTCATAATTCACGCGAGCTTGTTAGTTATTTACCAAAGTTTATTCTAGTTCTATTTACTAAGTGTTCGCATTTATTTTATTTCGTGTGTGCATGTATCTTATTTGTAAATTAAGGCCATATTTTTAGCAAATATATTTTATGTAACGCGTTTATCCCTTATGAACCTCGAAAAGGTATACTTTTGAAATGTTTGTACAATTTATTTCTAGATGAAAATTATGTAGTTGTGAGTTGAATTTCAATTTGATGTTAGTCTTGCGTGTGGGATAAAGAAGTCTCTATTTTTATTATGATGTGGTAACTAAATGAGGATGTAACGAACTAATTTAGATGTTAAATAATATAACACTGTTACATACAAGTAAATCAATGTATATTCTATTCGGTGAGTCGGAAACGTGTTGTGCATATTTTTCGCTCATTGAATGGCGATATTTAACGGTTTTTCACAATATTGTCAGATTAAAGTTTGGCAATAGTATAATTTTTGAATGAATAAACTGTGTAAAAAGTTTGCAATCTTATGTTTTATTTCATCCCTTGAATTAAAGCTGAAAAGGCTTAGGCCCGAACTCCACCAAAGCCGAGACGAGACGGGAGGAGAGGAGATGATGAACAACCAATAGAAGTTCGTTATGCACACATATCTTTTCTCCACTCTGCTTCAGTGGATACCACTGGTTCCCCCCGCGTCGCATAACCCGCCAGCAGCTCTAGTCAGCACTCATCTCCGCTCCAGTATAGCCAGTACGCATCTCCATACAGATACACCCTAGCGTGTCACTGACTCTGGCAGGGCCACCATCAGGGATTATAATTTTGATTACACAAAAAAATAGTCGCTAATTTGTCGCCAAATATCAGAATTTGTCGGTCACTGGTTCAAAATATATAATATATAAATATATAAGGTGGCCGATCTGGAGTCTCCCCAGCAGGGCCAAATTTATATCTCAAAAACTAGGGCAACTAGCGAAGATCTGTTTTCTCCCTTAATTTGTCGCCAAATATCAGAATTTGTCGGTCACTGGTTCAAAAGATATAAGGGTTTATAGGTGGCCGATCTGGAGAGTCTCCCCAGCAGGGACACATTTATATCTCAAAAACTAGGGCACCTAGCGAAGATCTGTTTTCTCCCATAATTAGCTAAAAATATCAGAATCTCCCAAAATATCAGAATTTGTCGGTCACTGGTTCAAAAGATATTAAAGAATTCAATTTCCCCATACAGTGGTACAAGCAAGTACAAAATACTATACAGTATCTATGACGTCTTATGGAGGAATGTTTGTTTAAATTCTACGTTCTTCCTAGTTTTGCAAAGTTCTATGTATGCAGAAACCGACCCCCCCTTATTCTGCCACCCCGGCTCCGCGACAATCTTCAAGCTTAGTCCGCCAATTCCTATCTCGACCTAAAAATTATAATATGACAGTCTCAACTGTTTTTTAATTTTTTTGTCTTCTTGCTCCACCAGAGGGCCTCGCGAAATGTACCTCGCCCACACTAAATTTAGATCTTGCGCCGCCACTGAGAAAGAGTTAGATGCGCGTGTACAGACGAGCTACTTAGAACGAGTTGCCCGTCACGTAAGTTAAAGTCAGCCAGTTTAATTAAAGTACGAATGATAGAATTTTCAAAATCGGATCAGTTGTACCCGAGATTACCCCTAACATCTAGAGATGGGTAATCACCCGGGTTAAAACCTATTAGTGGGTTAAAACCCAGTTATCACCCGTTTTATTCCACACACTGGGTGGTTTGGCCGGGTGAAAACAAAATATTTCAGATATTTTATATTTAAACATGTAACACGCTACAGCGGGTGTGCGGGGTGGCAGGCACAATAACACATCACTCACAATAACCTCAAAATGCACACACAAATACAACACACATCAAACGAACTTTTTGGAAATTTCTTTTTTATAAAATAAAATTTGATTACAATAAATTGACAAACATTTTCAACATTTAAGTATTTTTATAATTTATTTATGAAAAATTTTACTAAAGGTACGATCATTTTTTTATTATTCTAACGTTAATTAGAGCTTAACATTGTAAACTGGTAAAACAGTTGCATGCGACTGTACATCATAACACCAAATAGACCAAGAGCAAGGTTAAATGTTTTCAAAGAAGTTTAAGCCACTCTAACCTAGTAATTTAAATCATGAAAACATGTATTTAATTGAGAATTTATGTCTCTCGGACATTTCTAAGGACTTTAGACCGATAAAACTAGAAGTATATTACACATATTAATAGAAATATTTTTTCTTGGCAATTTTTCGTGAACTCTTCGATCTAACTCTTGGACTACAGGGTGTTAGTGTAAACACCGTTATTCTTGTAACCAGTGGTTTGGTTTCATATAAATAACGTAAAATCAAAGGAAAAATACAACTTTAAAAAATAAAGAAGAATATTTCACCCTACACCGCAAGGGCAACGACCGGCCGCGGCCGGCGGTTGGCGGGGGCGGGCGGGGCGCGCGGGACGTTACATGACCGGCCGTCAGCTGTTTCGCAGCTCTCTCGAACGCGTGTACATGAGTATCGGGACAGTGACGGATATTTACTTTTTAAAATCTTTTAATGAAAATAAGGTTTTTTTTTTGTTGTTACTGGTTCATTTATTTTTATATTTAAGTCAACTACCCATGGTTTGAGTGACAACGGTGTTTACCCTTGCATAATGTACCTATACCTTACTAATTGAACTCATTATATCTCCTAAACTAAGATCCGACTGAATATGTAACTTGGTGACAAATTAGCGACTAATTATGGGAGAAAACAGATCTTCGCTAAGTGCCCTAGTTTTTGAGATATAAATGTGGCCCTGCTGGGGAGACTCTCCAGATCGGCCACCTATAACCCGATATAAATGTGGCCCAGCTGGGGAGACTCTCTCTAGATCGGCCACCTATAAACGCTTATATCTTTTGAACCAGTGGCCGACAAATCCTAATATTTGGCGACAAATTTCGACAACTTAGCGACTATTTTTTTGTGTAATCAAAATTAAAATCCCTGATGGTGGCCCTGCCAGAGTCAGTGACACCACCCTAGCGCCTAGCTCTCTCTAGGTGGGTGGAGACAACATAGGTGGAAAACATCTCTTCTAGTCTCCGCTTTGGTCGAGTCCGGGCCTTAAGCTCACCACACACACAAGGCTAGGGCGTGTCGCGACGGCATTACGGCGGGCTTAAACCGACCCGAAGCACGGTACCACGGGTACGGTGCTATGATATAAATAAAACAAAAGAGTTCTTATTGAATACGTTTTATTACTAAATCATTATCAGTAGTGACATTGGAACCACACTCCTAACTAAAACATTTGTACACATAGCTATAAGCTCATCATTCACTCACTCACTCACCAAGTCAGTTACTTAGTGTAACTTAGTCATTAAAAAACTTACAATTACTTACTAACCCCCCGATTTTATTTATTACATACCTAATCTAAATTTAAAAGTCACCTGCATAACTAAATGGTAGTTACATAAACAGTGATCCCAAACATTTGGGTAAATTATATTAATATTGTTGAGTAAATTAGAGAACATTACGTTTATGTAACGACATTGATACTGTTTTTGTCTGGAAATAAAGTAGTGAATATTGACAAAAGCTCGACGCAAATCTTTGACATTTACTAAATAATAAAAATAAAATACCTTTAACGCAAATAATATCTAGGTACTTACAACGCAATATTTTCAGACATGGAAAATATTTTCTGTCAATATTCTGCCACCTCATCGTGCCTTTAGGTGTTCACTGCGTGTTTGTTAGAACAAGATCATTTGCAATAGTCATTTGATATCCTGTCGTTGTCATACTTACAATTCGGAATTTTAAAACTATGAGATGGTGTGTGCTTATAAACATAACTTTTTAAGAAACTGTCGGCACTCGAATTGATACGTCATTAACTATCTTAAAAAAAAAACTACCAGTAAGTATTTCTAATTTTGACATCACTGAATTTAGTTTCCGACTAATCCTTCAGAAAATATATTAATAATTTGTATAACCGTGATAATAATTCTTATTAGCTACATGTTTCAATGAGATAATTCATATCAAAATTGTTTTGTCACGTCGATTGCACAAAAAAAACAACACAGTGCAAAAAGAACTAAATTTTATTTTGATAACAAAATTGAGAATAGACTTTCAATCTAAACTGTTTTACGACTATGCAAAGGAGAAATACCTAATGCAAGAAACATGTAAACTGCTTTGCACATTCACAGATAAAAAAAATATTGCACCAATAATGATCAGAAAATCTAGAAAAATAAGGGTCGAAATATAATGATGTATCTCAAATGATACTGTGACTGACGGCACAAGCAAGAAATCAAATTGTGAGGCAAACTAAGCTATTACTATAAATTGGTGCAACATTTTCTTATTTACTTATTTTGGTAATACCTAAATACTGTAGGAAAATATGTATCACTAAGCGTTTAGTCTACATAATATCAAAAACTCCAACGCTAACCGATCGCGACTTATAGTAGATTATTCGAAAGCTATTCCACCTTTGCAATGTCGATATGTTTGCGACTCAACGACTACCTTTATAACCTTATGTAAGACACTAAAACGGAACGATTTTTGCCAGTGCCGAACTGCGGACTATGCTAGATGTCATCGGTAGTACCAGGCGCGGTCATAAAACGCGAGAGCGAGACAATACGAGACTCAGTATCAAGTTTTAGAAATCCCGTACAAAATATTCACCATCCTACTCTACAAGTCTTTATGACCGCGTCTTTAGCCTTTAGTATAGAGGCCTTTAGTCGGTTGATAGTTTGATTGGTAGTGTTTATTTTCTAAGAGTATTTTAGCCCGATTTTAAATCAGTTTTTCGAACTCCAATAAAGCTTTAGGCCGTGTATCCACTGCAATCGATAAAAACAACAAACCTGTTTGTCAGATATGCGGCCCATGCATTGGAATGACCTTCAGCGGCCGACCCTTATACTATTTACTGGACCCATCAAACTATCAGCAGAGTGATAAGACTAGTGCGCGTTGAGGATTGGAGAAAGGCAAGCAAGGTGGTAATGAAGTTTTTCTAACAATACAAGTACTTAAAAACTCCATAACAAACTTAGCCTAGATTTTTTTTTCTAATGTTGAGCTCAAATTGTACGATACAAAACTTACAAAAACACAATTTATCAAATAAATAGTGCTTAGTGTTCAGTTCAATCGTAAAGCGGCTAATTTTCGTACAAATTTCATATTTATTGCTTTGTTAAATCTATAATTACGTTTGAATTTAATTAAATATTGAAAATAACTAGAAACTAGATGTTTGACGCAGCAAAATTAATAAATATGAAAGAATCGTAGCAAG
The DNA here is from genome assembly GCA_947363905.1 of Lithophane semibrunnea. Lineage (NCBI taxonomy): Eukaryota > Metazoa > Arthropoda > Insecta > Lepidoptera > Noctuidae > Lithophane > Lithophane semibrunnea. Next base: position 9,579,204 of record OX376212.1, on the reverse strand, counting down.
TTCTGTAGGAGTATAAATATGTATACCATAGTTTCTTACCCGTTCTATAAGAACGTCGTAACCTAACTCTAAACTACTCAAAAGTGCCAATTTAAAGCTCTTATTCAGAGGCGCGACAATCATCCGACGTAACCGAGTCACCATGTTTATTTCAATATTTCAAATATACAGTGACAATTTAACACGAAATAGATACCACCAGTTAAAGAATTATGAACCTTAACGTAATGGACTTTCCGGTTAGCCGAATTCGGTGACAAAAGTCGAGGGAACTATTCGATTACCCGACACATTGGGTAATCAACCGTATGTAAACGCGTTAAGAGTCGTCGGATGAATCGTCTTTAGAGTACATAGTGTAGGTAGTGGATCGTTGTTGACTAAGCTGTCTGTAGAGGAGGTTGGCTATGAAGGAGTCGTTGATAGTGGTGTTTTCAGCCGTGACGTCACGCGAGCGCGGTGGGTCTGGCCGCAGCGAAGATCACTTTTTCTCGCTGCCCGCGACAGCGTTGCCAGTATTACTCGCGTTTTGGTTGCCGTAGTTCTGAAATAGAGGTTGTATTGACTCCATAATAATAACATGGTATTTACATTGTGCCGATAGTCGTGACGGCCTGGTGAGATAATAGCCAAGAGCCTCGACCAACACATGAGGAGGTTCTCGTTAGGGAGCTGGATCAAGGGTTTGATCCAGAAAGCGGTACTTCTGGACACGGCGCGTATCGTTAGGAGGTTCCTCTCTCAGGAGTCTGACCACCGGTAACTTGGACCCTGTTCCCGATACCGGTGGGTTACTATTTTTTATATTTTATTAAAAATATTTAAAAATGTAAATACAGGATGTAAGGGTAAACACTCTTGTCATTCAAACCATGGGTAGTTGACTTAAATATAAAAATAAATGACCGAACACAACAAAAAAAAAACGTTATTTTCTTTAAAAGATTTTAAAAAGTTTCTATCTGACACCGTGCTTGCTAGCGAAACAGCTGACTGACTAAGGGAGGGATCGCGCTCGCTGCCGGTCAGGTCACATCCCGTACCCCCGGCCCGTGTTGAGACGCAAGTTCGTTGCCCTAGCGCATAGGGCAACGAACTTGCGTCTCTTGTGGTAAAATTTTGAACTAAAAAATTTTAAAAAAAAGTTGTAATTTTCCATTGATTTTACGTTCTATAAATGAAATCAAACCACTGGTTTGAATGACAAGAGTGTTTACCCTAACAGCCTGTAGATAAGAAGGAAAAGAAAGAAACGAAATAATAACATGGTATTTAAAGGAAGACGAAGTGCATGAACTTGCTTCCTACCAAAAGGACTGGTCCGCAATGGCAGTGGACAGACGTGTGTGGACAAGTAAAAGGGAGGCCTTTGCCCAGCAGTGGGACATTACGGACTACATAGATATAACTATGAATTGTGTGAAAGATGATATGGCTAGAAATTAACTATAAAAAAATACAGCAAAGGAAAAATACGTACAAATAGCTGAAATAATATAGATAAAAACTACGTCTTAAAAACTGATAATGAGACCAAATTTTATGTGAAACATGAAACATTGAAGAACACAATCTAATGATATTTTAACTAGTTTTAATTTTATAACTACTTTGGTAAATTGAACAACAAATTCCGTACAAACCTGATAGTATTGCGCCCACGCCTGTGCGTCGGCAGCGTTGCCAGTCTGGTTACCTTGTTGATACTGTAACAAAGATACTCTTCAGATGCTGCTAACTAACAACTAGCCTGCTCCACTACCTACTCTATTTTTTAAATATTAAACGATAAAAAACCACATCACAATTTGCAAGTGTTTGACACCTTATAACCATCTAACCAACTTTTTGCCCAGACAGAAAGAGACTTCGAGCATTTTATAAGAAACTGCCCTCGCCGATTTATGCGATTATTTTTTGCATCGCTTTTTAAATACAGGCTATGAGGCATATATTGTTCACCGTGCCTGTGTCAAATCGTCGAGCGTCCCAGTCTTCTGGCTGCGATGTGTTTGCGGGCGAATATTGTCTCTTCTAGATTATCATCTTAGGAGCTAGGGCATTATTTTTCTGAATACCAAGGTGTTGTCCACGCAAGGTAGGGTTGTCAACTTTTTGCAGAAGAAATAAAGTATTTCAGAGAGGATAAAAAAGAGTACAAGCTTATAAAAGAGTTAGTTGTCTTTAGGTCCTGGTAGTGCTTGGTCAGCTCTTGACGACTTTAAAATTTTTGTTCTTAAAATAATATTTGAAGCTTCGCAGCGACTCACCCCGGGCCAGCCCGCCTGCTGCTGCTGCTGCTGCCACTGCTGCCACTGGTACCACTGCTGCGCCGTGTAGTTGGCGGGCCACTGCTGGCCGGCCGCGCCCTTGGCCCCCGCGGGCCCCGCGGCCCCGCCGGCCCCGCTGGCGCCCCCGGCCCCGCCCGCTCCGCCCGAGCCTTGCTGCGGGTTGCCCCAATTGCCCCAGTTACCCCAGTTGCCCCAACCTGGAGGAAAGATCAGGATTGTCAGAGGGCTTTAAACAAAATATCGTACTTTAATCTTTGAGTATCGCTTAAACTCAATGGTCGAGAACCGCTAAGAGTAGGGAGAAATGGAAGCAATTGAAGTCGGCTTACACCGTTTTAGGCAGCCCTTACACTACTAAAATGTCTTTAGAGAAGGTACTTAGAGATGTGATATTAACCACCAAAAATAAAACTCTGACATTGGCGAAGTTATCTACTAACTCAAAGCATTATTCATTCATTTCCATTTAGTAATTTACAGACGCCTTTGGGAGTCAGTCTGTTAATCAACAAAGTTAAAGTGCATTGCTTGTTCCAAAGCGTAAATTTTATGAACAAGATCGGACAAAAATAACTCCGTTTTAAGTTATTTTTAATGTCTACTCGTCATAACTACAAATCTACCACACCTACCCAAATTAATTTCTTTTTCACATAAACCTTCATGGGCACTTATGAAACATTAGAAGCTAATTGCACGGTTCCAGTTGGTCATTTCCAAAACAAAGGTAGACATAAAAAGTACTGCGTTGTGCTCAGCCTGCAATAACAGATTCGAATTTGAGTGCGATGGATACCCAGAACACACATATCGCCTCAAAGATAAAGAAGCTAAACTTAAATGGAGGTGTAAGGTGTGCATCAGAAACAAAAAATATGCGAAAACTGAAAACCCTTCAGGCATTACTTTAAGGAAAAAGGAAACTTTTTTGAAGATCCTATCACCTACGGAACAAGGTCCAGTCACGGACTCAAATCTGGACGGTGAAACAAAGAAAATACTCTCGCCAGCACAAGATAATACAATGTTGTCTGACTCGCATATCCTTACTGACTGCGATACGTCCGATACGTCATATGTTACTCCAAAAAGACGGTCAAGGAGTGTGGATAGAACTGTAACTGATTTAATAACCACCTCGGAAATGAAGGAGACAATCTCAAAACTCACTCTCAAACTGGAAAGTGCAGAAAACGAATTGGAAAATGTATTATTAGAAAATACCGACTTGCAGAAACTTGTTAATAAACTAACAACGGAAATCAGCACATTAAAGTCTTTGTGTCTGTCTCCCTCCATGGGCCGAAGTCCTGGTTCAAGCACTAAGAAAAACAAGCAAATCGGGATACGACGACCAAACTTGACTCCCACACTGTCCATTTCATCGAAAGTCGATAACAATGCCTACATTATTCAGCTGGAACAGGAAATTCTAAACCTACAACAACAATTACAGGTTGCGCAACAGGAATTAATAATCCTTAGAGAGCGTATCAGTGCCTTGGAGAACTCCACTCATCATGAATCAAAACAGGTCACTGCATACGGCACTGTATCTAATCCGCATGTAAAATCGCAAGACGGTCTACAAGAGAAGTATACTCAAACCTCGAAACGGAGTTATGTCTCATTGACAAACATAAAGGAAACTCTAAGCAAAACTGCTCAAATGAGTAATGTTGCTAGCAAAAATGTGCTAGGCGCTTTACACAAAAATAAATTAACTATAATAAGCAGCAATTGCACACAGGGAACTCTACCCATAATCGAAGAAGTATTTTCGAAACACTTTAAGTACTGTAATTATATAATACCGAACATCACCACAACATCTTTCCTAAGGAGTATTAAATACAAGTTAAAAGACTTTACAATTAACGATTACTGCCTTATATTCATTGGTGAAAATGACCTGCGGGGGGGGGACTATTCACATATACTACATAACTTAAAAAGCTCGTTACAAAATTTGACCCATACAAATATTGTTATTTGCGCCCCCATATACATAAAAGGTGCATTAATTCATAATTATAAAGTAGAAATGAAATGAAATGAAATGAAATTGTTTATTCTGTAAATAGGATATCGCAATCACTTTTACACGTCATATTATAAAAAAAAAAAAAAATAAGCTAGATGAGGTCGGCGTTTCCTATCTGACTACTCTGAGAAGAAAGGCCGAAACAAACTCAGAGGTCGCAGTCTCTTTTAAGGTCCAGACATAATCTTGGTCAAGCCATATGAGGACCATGTAGATTAATGTCTGAAATGGTCTTTTGAGGAAAGAACCACACAGATTTGAGTGGACCTGTCCAGTCAGTGCAAGCATTTGTCAGTAACCGAGGAGCTCAACTCAGAGCTGAAGGAGCTCAACGACTCGACGAACAATACCAAAAAAAGGACATTTGGGTAGGCCGCAGAAAGTACTCAAAACTGCCAGACCATCATTAAAACAGGGAAAGAGGAGCAAAAAATAAAAAATGATCCACATAGTCCTCACATTCACAATAATCAAAACAAAATAATACTTTACAAAGTAATAATGTCATGTTGTATAAAGAATAATCAACAATGTCAATTTGTAGGTATATAAAACTGGTATAATTTAATGATTTTAGATACTAATTAAAATTAAAATGTCAAGTTCTAGGGTTTTTTCAAGGCTTAGCAGAGCGAGCAGCTCAATCCCATGCATTTCTGTCTTCTAAATAATCCGAAATTTTATAGTACCCTTTTTTACATAGTTTGGTTTTAATACTGCTTTTAAATCGTTTAATGGGTAAGTTTCTAATATCAATGGGAAGTTTGTTGTAAAAGCGTATACATTGACCCATGAACGAGTTGCCTACTCTGTGGAGACGAGTGCGATGTACAGCAAGATTGTGTTTATTCCTAGTATTTATACTATGAATATCGGACATTTTCTTAAAATTTGATATATCCTTGTGTACATACAACAGGTTTTCAAATATATATTGTGAGGCTACAGTCAGAATATCTATTTCTTTGAATTTTTCTCTAAGGGAATCTCTTGGACCTAGGTTGTAAATGGCTCGAACAGCCCTTTTTTGTAAAACAAAGATATTATTGATGTCCGCACAGGTTCCCCAGAGAAGAATCCCATAGGACATAAGACTATGAAAATAGATAAAATAAACAATTCTGACTGTATCTACGTCGGTTATCTGTCTAATTTTTTTAACAGCATAGGCGGCCGAACTAAGCTTTCCTGACAATTTTTCTATGTGTGGGCCCCATTGTAATTTGCCGTCAATAGTTATTCCAAGAAAAACCGTTGACTCAACAGGGTCCAACTCTATTCCATTGACTTGAACATTGGTAGTTAGCTGCCTGACATTTGGCGTTGAAAATTTAATCAGTTTAGTCTTTTTCTCATTCAGGAGTAGATTATTTACATTAAACCAATGCACAACTTTAGAGAGTGCATCGTTGACTTGTTCAAAGTTGACTAACTGACGTTTGATTTTAAAAATGAGCGAAGTGTCATCTGCGAATAATACGATCTTGTTATTATCCCTTATATGATAAGGTAAGTCATTTATATAAATTAGAAATAAGAATGGACCTAGAACTGAACCCTGTGGAACGCCCATAGTGACCGCAGATCCTGCAGATCTCTTGCCATTAACATCGACCCTCTGAATTCTGTTATTCAAATAAGAAGTCAGAAGTTCGAGAGCCTTGTCCCTCAAACCATAGTGGTACAGTTTCCTGATGAGTGTATCATGATGTACGCAATCGAAGGCCTTGGACAAGTCGCAGAAAATGCCAAGAGCATCTTGCGACTCCTCCCAGGCCTCGAATATGCTCTTTAGTAATTCCACGCCCGCGTCTGTAGTAGAACGAACTTTTGTAAAACCAAACTGTTTCAGATGTAGTAAATTATGTGCATTGAAATGTCCTAACATTTGTTTTAAAATTAATTTTTCAAAGATTTTGCTCAAAGTAGGTAATATCGAAATAGGCCGAAAATTTGTAGGATCAGTTGTGCTGCCAGATTTGAACAATGGAATCACTTTACTAAATTTCATCAGATCAGGAAATACACCAGATGCAATACAAGAGTTAAAAACAATTGCTAAAAAGGGTGAAATAACATCAATTATTGAAGACATGGTATGTACTGACAACCCCCAAAGGTCAGCAGTTTTTTTTACATCAAGATTTTTAAAAGATTCTAAAATGTCTTTGGCAGTAATAATTGTAAATGCAAAAAGCTTGTCACATTCTGGTACACATTCTTTTAGTATTGAATAAGCAGACGTGGAGGACGATGATGATAGAGTTTTGGTTGTTAAAATGGGAATATTTGTAAAGAAATTTTCAAACTCAGTCGCCACCTCCACGTCTGCCTTAATATCTACATCATTGATTTTTAGATGGAAGTCACGATTCCGTACTGTCGTTCTTCCCGTTTCTGAATTAATAATATTCCAAGTGGTTTTAATTTTATTTCCAGAAGAGCTCTTCAATAACCTCCTCTTAACGGACATAAGAAACAATGAATACGCATATTTTTTCGATAGCAATAGCACCCTATCGCACGAAATGTTTTCGTATAATACTGGCAGAATAAATAAATACGGATGGAAAAACATATATGACCAGATCATGTCCAGGATAATGTTTGACTACGATTTGATCGGTTTTCAAGATATTGGTAACTTGGTGATCGATGCTGATGACAGGTCGTCCACAAGCAGTAATACCGAGACTCCAACTGATCAAGATAACCAGTTTTTTCTATTGTAGGCACTTGAATATTGTGCACCAAAACATCGCTGGTCTTTTAAATAAATCAGATATGTTGACGTTGCACATACAAGAGTTGTCTACAAAAGAAAATATAGACGTTGACGTCTTATGCTTAACTGAACATTTCGTTACGAAATTAGGGACTTTTATCAACGATTCCTGCCCTGAAGCAGGAATCGTTGATAAAAGTCCCTAATTTTAAGCTCGCAGCGTGTTATTCAAGAAAGCAACAAAAGCGCGGAGGGTCGTGTATCCTTATCAAAAATAGATACAAATATAAGGAACTTCCTAACTCGTCTATCTCTGGTTTATTTGAATATTGTGCGATAAAGTTAGTTGAACAAGGAATAATAATTGTTTGTATCTATAGACTACCGAATATGTCGTGCATAAATTCATTTTTAGATCATTTAGATACCCTTCTAAAGAAAATTTGTACAAAACCTAATAAAAAAATTGTATTGTATGGGGATTTTAATATTAACAGACTGAAAAGAAATAACTTCTCACTAGACTTCCAAAATGTACTACTTAACTATAACCTTAAATTAGAATTGAATGAACCAACCAGACCAAAAAGCGGCAGTTGTTTAGATAACTTAACTTATAACTGATAATTCTAAACAAATATGTGAGAGTAAAGTAATCGATTTCGCATTGTCAGACCATACTGCTCAAATCTTAAAAAATCAAGTTAAAAAAACATGCATACTGAATTCTTGGCACATTCAGAAACGTGATCTATCCAAAGAAAATTTAGTCTTATTTAAAAAGCATCTACAATGTCTGTCTTTTTCTGACGTTTTTGAATCCAATAACCCTAACGAGGCATACGATAGGTTTATTGAAACGTTTCGTTTATTTTATAATTTATGCTTTCCAAACCAATTAATTAATATAAAACCCGATAAGAAAGTAAAATGGATCTCGCGAGGTATTAGAATTTGCAGCAGAAAACAAAGAAACCTACTTTGGAAATATAGGAAAGCACCTTCATGTGAAAATAAAACTACATTTAAAAATTATTCACGCACGCTTAAAAAAATTATCAATCTCACACAAAAAGCTCAAAATAACTACCTAATTCATTGTTCTCAAAATACAGCTAAGACGTCATGGCAGATAATTAATAATAACAGTCGGTTAAAAGAACCAATATTACAAATTAATAAGGAAGATAAATTAGTAACTAATCCTAAGCAAATTGCTGATTCATTTAATGATTTTTTCGTTGATCAGGTACAAAATGTAAATAGTAAATATCCGAGAAATACAATTAGTAATCTCCATATCAGCAATTCATTATTCATGCCTCCAGTAATACCTCAAGACATTTTGCGTATAATAAAACACTTGAAAAATAAAAATAGTGTTGGATGCGATGAAGTTTCTACCACGGTGGTAAAATTTGTTTCGGATGTCATAGCTAAACCATTAGCCCACATAATCAATACATGCATAAGCTCAGGTATATTCCCTGATAAATTAAAGACTGTCATAGTAAAACCATTGCATAAAAAAAACGATAAGGGAGACATGTCGAACTATAGACCGGTAGCTTTAATTTCAGTTTTCTCAAAGATATTCGAGAAAATTATTTATGAATCTATTTACACATTTGCAACTAAAAATAATATTCTATGCGAAGAGCAAAAAGGCTTTCGAAAAAACAAAAAGTCCCACAGGGCAGTGTACTTGGGCCATTGTTGTTTTTACTTTATATTAACGACCTACCTTGTCAAATACATCATCCTATGACTTTATTTGCTGACGACAGCACAGCTATAATTGAATGTAAAAATAATACTCAATACGAAAGAGAGATAAATGATACACTTGAAAAAATAATAGATTGGCTTAACAAAAATAATCTTGTGTTAAATCTACAAAAAACCAAAGTAATGCATTTCTTCCAACGACTGAGGCCTAACTATATTGTAACTAAATATAAAGACGAAATAGTAGATACCACTTCAGTTACAAAATTTTTGGGAGTACATATTGATGATAAATTGACCTGGAAAGACCATGCTGAAATTGTGTGCCAAAAATTAAGCAAAACCGCATATATTCTGTACAATCTCTCAAAAAAGTTAAATATGAACACGCTAGTGACAGCATATCATGGTTTGGTTGCTTCATTACTAAGGTTCGGTGTTATATTCTGGGGAAACTGTAGTGAGAGAGATAAAATATTTAGGGCCCAAAAACGCTGTCTTCGATCAATGACAGGGCTCAAACCCATAGAAAGCTGTAAACCAATTTTTAAATCACTGAAGATTCTAACACTACCTTCTTTGTACATTCTTGAAGTTGGCTTATTTGTTAAGATGAACAGTAATTTGTTTACATCAATGATTGATAAGAGAATACGCAAAGGACCAATGAGGTCTCAGTATAAAAGTCAACTATATACAGGCGGTTACAAAACGTCCTTACTTAAAAAAAATATTTTTTCCATGGGTCCTCTCATATATAATAAATTACCAATAAATCTAAAAGTATTACCCATCTCAGTATTCAAAAAACAGTTAACTAAATTGGTATTAGAAAAATGTTACTATTCAATTAAAGATTTTTTTGATGATAAAAGTTTTTCCTAATGGGAGTTTTGATTGTGGTACTATTATGTTATTATTATTTTTTTTTTTTAATAATAATAATATTGTCAATTGTAATGACATGTCAATTATTCTAATGATAATAATTTATATATTTTCTTTTGATACACATTTTTTTTTTTTTTTTTTTTAAATTAATTTGATCATTTAAATAATAATTCAAAAATTATAAATTGATATACTTAATTGTGATAAGAATGATATAAATAATCTAATCTAATTTTGCATGCCGATTGGTAAAATGTGGCTGAGCTATAATTATGTACTTAATCTTAAGACCTGTATGTATTACCCATATTTGCGAAATAAAAATTCTATTCTATTCCTATGGAGAACTTCATGGTGATATACTCTATGATCTCTGTGTTATATATAATATGTATGGGAGGACAGTGTAGGCCTGTCAACTGTACCAGGTACATACTTTAGAAAATGATAAATAAGTACACTATAGTAACTATACCTTGGTTTTGATTCCAGTTGCCCCAGCCGCCCCATCCGCCAGCCCATTGGTTCCATCCCTGTTGGTTCTGTTGGTTTTGATTTTGGTTCTGATTCTGTCCATCCTGTGTGCAATACAAGTTTAGTTTAATACCAGTAGCTTATCAAAATCAATCATCAATGATTTTAAAATAAAGATAATTTTGGATTTTTCTATTTTTGCGACAATAATAGTAGATCATTCCCGAAGGGGATATAAAGCAGTGTCTTATATCACGGGCACTAGTTTCGGAGTTCAGAGTTAGAATCTAGAGATTCGAATCCTGAGTGTAGCGAGGGCTTCAAGTTCGCCCAAGAATCCTATCCCTGTGGAGAAAAATATACTTAAAACAAGCTTATCTCGTCCCGTACTTTTTGGCTGGGTATGGCGGCGCGCTACACGAGCTAGTCACACGTACCTTCTGGCTGGGCATGGCGGCGCGCTACACGAGCTAGTCACACGTACCTTCTGGCTGGGCATGGCGGCGCGCTGCGCGTGCATGGCGCGCGCCTGCTGCAGGGCGCCGCGCCCGCCGCCCGCCTGCCCGCCGCGCTACACGAGCTAGTCACACGTACCTTCTGGCTGGGCATGGCGGCGCGCTGCGCGTGCATGGCGCGCGCCTGCTGCAGGGCGCCGCGCCCGCCGCCCGCCTGCCCGCCGCGCTACACGAGCTAGTCACACGTACCTTCTGGCTGGGCATGGCGGCGCGCTACACGAGCTAGTCACACGTACCTTCTGGCTGGGCATGGCGGCGCGCTGCGCGTGCATGGCGCGCGCCTGCTGCAGGGCGCCGCGCCCGCCGCCCGCCTGCCCGCCGCGCTACACGAGCTAGTCACACGTACCTTCTGGCTGGGCATGGCGGCGCGCTACACGAGCTAGTCACACGTACCTTCTGGCTGGGCATGGCGGCGCGCTGCGCGTGCATGGCGCGCGCCTGCTGCAGGGCGCCGCGCCCGCCGCCCGCCTGCCCGCCGCGCTACACGAGCTAGTCACACGTACCTTCTGGCTGGGCATGGCGGCGCGCTACACGAGCTAGTCACACGTACCTTCTGGCTGGGCATGGCGGCGCGCTGCGCGTGCATGGCGCGCGCCTGCTGCAGGGCGCCGCGCCCGCCGCCCGCCTGCCCGCCGCGCTACACGAGCTAGTCACACGTACCTTCTGGCTGGGCATGGCGGCGCGCTACACGAGCTAGTCACACGTACCTTCTGGCTGGGCATGGCGGCGCGCTGCGCGTGCATGGCGCGCGCCTGCTGCAGGGCGCCGCGCCCGCCGCCCGCCTGCCCGCCGCGCTACACGAGCTAGTCACACGTACCTTCTGGCTGGGCATGGCGGCGCGCTACACGAGCTAGTCACACGTACCTTCTGGCTGGGCATGGCGGCGCGCTGCGCGTGCATGGCGCGCGCCTGCTGCAGGGCGCCGCGCCCGCCGCCCGCCTGCCCGCCGCGCTACACGAGCTAGTCACACGTACCTTCTGGCTGGGCATGGCGGCGCGCTGCGCGTGCATGGCGCGCGCCTGCTGCAGGGCGCCGCGCCCGCCGCCCGCCTGCCCGCCGCGCTACACGAGCTAGTCACACGTACCTTCTGGCTGGGCATGGCGGCGCGCTGCGCGTGCATGGCGCGCGCCTGCTGCAGGGCGCCGCGCCCGCCGCCCGCCTGCCCGCCGCGCTGCCACGAGCCCGCACCAGAGCCGCCACCGCCACCTGATGACGAGAGATCGTAAAATCACAACCCAGCTAATCACAGTGTTTTATTGGATCTTCTGCCGCCAATCAACATTGCTACGTTCCGGTTTGAAGGGTATGGATACCGGAGCAATTACAGACATGATACCTATCAGCCTATCTCTGGGATGACGACGCATCTGCGGAGTATCTGGTATTTTAATGTCCCAAAAGTATTTTAACGACACATAACATCAAATGGGTCGGTTCGATTACCAACCAGTGACGTAATAGTATATTATTCTAATGCTAATAAACTCCTGTTCGAAAATCAAATAGGAGTTAGTATAGCACTCCATCTCAATGGAGTTCGAATATATTGGTGTGTTCTAAATTCAAACACCAAAACAGTGATTATGATAATTTATTGTTATAGTTTTATTAGGATTAGAGATTTTTGTAGATTTTTATTCAGCTGGCGGCGCGACTACAGGCCGTCTTACCTGCCAGTCTTTATTCAAACAATATTTGCGTTCGATTTCTTTGGCGCTGAACACCAAGATCCAAATTCAAAAAGTGCGCGGCAAAGATGATTGCGACGCACTTAAAAACTCTATACTGTCCGCTAAAAGTTTCTTATAGAAAACACCACCTTTGAGTGCACTTAAAGGCGAACCAAGTCGTCCTTTTCGTATAGATGGGATGAAAATAAGCTTTTTAGAGGGGGAATGGTATAATAGTATATTATGCAATTAGTGAATAAAGGACGGATTTAAAGCGAGGGCCATAGGTGAATCACGAGCAAGTGAAGGATTCTAACGACTGAATCACGACCGTAGGGAGTGATTCATGATGATTGAATCACGACCGTAGGAAGTGATTCAAGTGTTAGAATCCTGAACGACGCGAGCGATTCATGGCCCTCGATATAAATCCGTTTTATTCAAGAGTTGCATACTATACTTTATACCATGACTACGAGAAAAAGAACATGCAACTTCGAGTATGTTGTTATGTCAATTTTATGCCTTGTTTTTATAGTACCTACACCGTAGCATAGAATACATACTCCATAAGGTCGATGACTTCTTTTTCTTCGACAACTCATTATTATAAATTAGGAAAACAGACTCTGAAAATGTGGTCAGCTTGATTTTCATTTTTCCATTTACTCAAACAAACAAACAAACTCACACTCAAACTCATCGTAGGCTTTGATGTAAACCAGCCGTGATTTGTTGGTTAGCAAGCTTTCTACTATATAGGCCGCCCTCTCTTTCATAAACTCAGGTGTTAACACATCTTCATCACTTGAAAACATTTTCAATCGATTTATTATTAAGTAACCCTAAACTTTTTTACTATTATTCGATTTTTTTTTTACTATTATTTCACGATGTAAACTATCGAATAAAAATATTAAAAAAATACATGCATATTCCCTATTCGTTTCAGAGTAAGAAGATATAATATAAATTTATTTTTGGCCTACCAATAACTGCTTAACATCGTAAAATCATGTACTTTAGACGATGCAACAATTATTCTAAGGTAAACACCATACTAATGGGCCACCAGAGCAGTGGTGGGCCACGACTTACGAGTTGCTGGTTGTAGGTTCGAACCCTGACAGGCGCTTCATTTCGTGCAAATTATTTAATTACCAAATGCTCTCAAAACGGTGACGGAAAACACCGTGAGGAAACCGGATGTCCTAGAACCAAAAATTCGAAGACATGTGACATCTACTTCCCGGCTTGTGTCCCAGTAGTGGGGACATTATAGGCCGATCGACGGACTCGGCCCGGGCGGCCCGTACGGTACGTACCGGGCTGATGGTGCCTCTTGTCGGGGCGCTCGTTGGGCCGGCCGTGTCGCTCGCGCCCGAAGCGCTCGGCGCCCGGCGGCGCGCCCCCGCGCCCCCCGCCCGCGCCCCCGCGCCCCCCGCCCGCGCCCCCGCGCCCCCCGCCGCGCGCCCCGCGCCCGCCGCCCGCACGGAACTCGTTGCTGGAACGAGCACAAAATGTTCATAAATCCATTGTGGGATGAGGTGAATGTCGCTTTATTGAAGAGGGAGGATGCTTAACTAGATGGGTGATATTGTTCAGCGGGTCTATGCATACAGATTGTTGATGGGTACCAAAGTCAAATCATTAATTCAATTAGGCACATAAATGGCACCTTGGAACTTCAAAAATTTGCATAAAAATAGAACTGATTCTAGTCGCCCCTTCCAAAAGGTAGTATCTGTTTGTATCTAATTTTTCCCAACTATGTTGGGGTCAGCTTCCAGTCGTAACTGAATGGAGCTGAATACCAGTATTTTACATGGAGCGACTGCCTATCTGACCTGCGTAACCCAGTACCTTAACCTTAGATCGACCCGTGCGGCTGATATTATTCAGCCTCTGGCCGCTCCTGCTACAAGTATATAAATAACCGCGACTCACTCGTACCGGCCGCCCCCGTTGCCCTGCGGCGGCGCGCCGGGCTGCGGCGGGCCCTGCCAGGGCCGCTCGAAGCGGTTGGCGTTGGGCGGCGCGCTGGGCCGCGAGTCGCGCGGGCCCCAGCGGGACCCGCCGCGCCCGCCCGAGCCGCCCCAGCGGCCCCCGCCGCCGCCCGAGCTGCTGCTGCCTCCCCAACGATCCTCTGTACATACGACAAGCATACATTTCAAAATGTGAATAGACCAAACAATCATCATTATTACATAACATGACAGCACACCTGTAATCCCCGAAGGGTTCCCACAAACCCTGAACTGTTACATTCACCCATAAACACAATGTATAGCGCGCGTTACGTTTCGCACTACCGTAAACAGTGATTTTTCAAACACATAAAAGTGGTTTCCCAGTAATTATTTTTGTACTATTTTACTAAATTTGATTCACAGAATGCGTAGTTGATATGCTATGTAATGGGACTTTTTACACCCTGGTATAGTACACCCTCATTTCGCTAGATATGTTTAAGTCCCATGTAACAGGGAGCATGCCTATTGACATCAACCGAGCACAAATCGAAACTACTGAGAAATTCCTGATGGAAAACCTAGGAATCGAACCTAGAACGTGATCGTCAGCTGTAGCGCTTGCAACCAATAGACTAAAAAGCTGTCTTTTTAGTCTATTGGTACCTCGTTCTAATATCGTAAATTCAAAGAGATGTGCCATCTACCAACGCTTTGTGGGCCCGCGTAATTAATTACAAAATTTACAGCCCGCTCCCCCACAAAGAGGAGGTATGTGTCCCAATCCAGCTCTAAGATTATTATAGGCAGCTTATGCTAGTAGCATTCTCTAGTGAATGAATACTACTTGTTTAGTGAATCAAAGGCCAATCACCATGAGCTTACAACTGAGTACTGGATATAAAGCCTCTCCAATTGAATTAAATCCACAGCCCATGACAATCATTGCTTCACCAAAACTGGCATCACGGTTTTTGTTCTACACTCTAAAAATCTACGACCATTGATGTTACGACTAAACAGCAGGCCCATTACCACATCAGATAGGGCTCTACCTATTCACGCTTTATTTGACGACTCTGGTTGTCTATCGACGAAGATGGTCTGAAGTTGTAGTAACATACAAATATGAACCTTTTACGTATGAAATTAATTTTGATTAGCTATCAAAGTACACTTTATAGCTCTCGGACACAATAAGAGTTATTTTCATAGAATGTATGTGTAACTAACCTCGATCTCCTCTACTGAAGTCCCGGTTCCTCCGATCGTCCCTGCCATGTCGCTTGTCATTGGAGCGGTGTCGCTTGGTAGGCGGCGCGT